>JARQOD010001046.1:38886-111397 GCA_033576555.1 Oophaga sylvatica | reverse complement strand
TCGGGCCCGGGGCCCGAGCCAGCTGTGAACCGGCACCGCCCCCAAAGCGCCCGGTGCCCCCCGCCTGCTCGGGACACCAGCCCCTGGCCCCCAGCGACGAGAGGTGAGTATGTTTTTTTTTTTGTTGTTGCAGCAGCTGCGGCAGCATAAAGGGGCCTATAAAGCAGCATCTATGGGGGCACAGTCTGTGGAGCATCTATGGGGGCTTTATCTATGGGGGCATAATCTATGGGGGCATAATCTGTGGAGCATCTATGGGGGCATAATCTATGGGGGCATAATCTGTGGGCATCTATGGGGCATAATCTATGGAGCATCTATGGGGGTATAACTATGGAGCTTCTAGGGGGGCATAATCTATGGGGGCAAAAATCTGGGAGCTTTCTATGGGGGCATAATCTATGGAGCATCTATGGGGGTATAATCTATGGAGCTTCTATGGGGGCATAATCTAGGGGGCATAATCTGTGGAGCATCTAGGGGGGCAAAATTATGGGGGCATAATCTGTGGAGCATCTATGGGGGCATAATCTATGGGGGCATAATCTGTGAGCATCTATGGGGCATAATCTATGGGAGGCGTATAATCTATGGAGCTTCTATGGGGGCATAATCTATGGGGGCATAATCTGTGAGCATCTATGGGGCATAATCTATGGGGCATAATCTTGGAGCTCTATGGGGGCATAATCTTGGAGCATCTATGGGGGTATAATCTATGGAGCATCTATGGGGCAAATCTATGGGGCATAATCTATGGGCATCTATGGAATCTAGGTGGATCTATGGGCATAATCTATGGAGCATCTATGGGGGCAAAATTCTATGGGGGCATAATCTATGGAGCATCTATGGAAGTATAATCTATGGAGCATCTATGGGGGCATAATCTATGGAGCATCTATGGGGCATAATCTATGGAGCATCTATGGGGGTATAATCTATGGAGCATCTATGGGGGCATAATCTATGGGGGCATAATCTATGGAGCATCTATGGGGGCAAAATCTATGGGGGCATAATCTATGGAGCATCTATGGAAGTATAATCTATGGAGCATCTATGGGGGCATAATCTATGGGGGCATAATCTATGGAGCATCTATGGGGGTATAATCTATGGAGCTTCTATGGGGGCATAATCTATGGGGCATAATCTAAGGAGCATTTATCGGGGCATAATCTATGGAGCATCTATGGGGGCATAATCTATGGGGGCACAATCTATGGAGCATCTATGGGGGCACAATCTATGGAGCTTCTATGGGGGCATAATCTATGGGGGCATAATCTATGGAGCATCTATGGGGGTATAATCTATGGAGCTTCTATGGGGCATAATCTATGGGGGCATAATCTAAGGAGCATTTATCGGGGCATAATCTATGGAGCATCTATGGGGGCATAATCTATGGGGGCACAATCTATGGAGCATCTATGGGGGCACAATCTATGGAGCTTCTATGGGGCATAATCTAAGGAGCATCTATGGGGGCACAATCTATGGAGCTTCTATGGGGCATAATCTAAGGAGCATCTATGGGGGCACAATCAATGGAGCTTCTATGGGGGCATAATCTAAGGAGCTTCTATGGGGGCATAATCTATGGAGCATCTATGGGGGCATAATCTATGGAGCATTTATGTGGGCATAATCTATGGGGGCATAATCTATGGAGCATCTATGGGGCATAATCTATGGAGCTTCTATGGGGGCATAATCTAAGAAGCATCTATGGGGGCATAATCTATGGGGGCATAATCTAAGGAGCATTTATGGGGGCATAATCTATGGAGCATCTATAGGGGCATAATCTATGGGGGCACAATCTATGGAGCATCTATGGGGTACAATCTATGGAGCTTCTATGGGGGCATAATCTAAGGAGCATCAATGGGGGCACAATCTATGGAGCTTCTATGGGGGCATAATCTAAGGAGCATCTATGGGGGCACAATCTATGGAGCTTCTATGGGGGCATAATCTAAGGAGCTTCTATGGGGCATAATCTAAGGAGCATCCATGGGGCATAATCTATGGAGCATCTATGGGGGCATAATCTATGGAGCATCTATGGGGCATAATCTATGGAGCATCTATGGGGCACAATCTATGGAGCATCTATGGGGGCACAATCTATGGAGCTTCTATGAGGGCATAATCTAAGGAGCATCTATGGGGGCACAATCTATGGAGCTTCTATGGGGGCATAATCTAAGGAGCATCTATGGGGGCACAATCTATGGAGCTTCTATGGGGGCATTATCTAAGGAACTTCTATGGGGGAATAATCTAAGGAGCATCTATGGGGGCATAATCTATGGAGCATCAATGGGGGCATAATCTATGGGGGCATAATCTATGGAGCATCTATGGGGGCATAATCTATGGAGCATCTATGGGGGCACAATCTATGGAGCATCTAAGGGGGCATAATACATGGGCAGCATATGGGGCACAATCTATGGAGCATCTTGTGGGGTATAATACATGGGGCAGTATATGGGGCATAATCTCATTTTCTACCCTAGGCTTATACTCGAGTCGATAAGTTTTCCCAGTTTTTTGTGGCAAAATTAGGGGGGTCGGCTTATACTCGAGTATATATGGTATCTATCTATTATCTATCTATATCTATCTATATATATATATGGCATTATACCCTATGAGGGGGGGCAGCATTATACTCTATGAGGGGGGCAGCATTATCCCCTATGGAGGGCAGCATTATCCCCTATGGAGGGGCTGCTTTATAATCTATGAGGGAGGCTACCCCAACTCCTGCTACATAATTAAGACATGTACTACCTTATATTATACCCTGATATTAGTGTGTTTTACTGCACAATTGGTGGTCTTGTATTTATTTCTATGTAGCTACATAGTGGGCCCCAAGAATGATTTTCTCTGGTGGGCCCAAGGTGTTCCAGTCCGACGCTCAGCCCAAAAATCGTTGTACTCCACAAACATCAGTAGGGGTAGGCAAATCTTGTATTGCTCTCACCTTTTCAGGATCCACTTTTACACCATTTGAAGTTAGACAATGTCCAATATATGCAACTTCTGTCATTTTTAGTTTGAATTTGACCACGTTCAGCTATATTTGATTTGCTCTGCATCTGTCCAAAAATTGTATCATCTTCTCATCGTGATCCTTGATTGCAGATTCCATATCTTCACCTTCTCCCACTATTAGGATATCATCTGCTATTGTTTTCACTCCAGGAAGTCCTTCCAAAGCCTGCATTAATTTCTGCTGGAACACCTCTGGAGCAGGTTTTAGTCCCATGGGCATTCTCAGCCATTTATAGCGTCCAAATGGTGAAGAAAATGTCAATAAACTTGATTTTTTATCCAGTTCCACATGGCAGAATCAATTTTTTACATCACATACAGAACATATTTTAGCCTTTGATAGATCTGGTAGAACATCATCTAATGTCGACATTGGGTAATGATGTCTTTTCAGCGCCGTGTTGAGTGGCTTAGGATCAATGCATAATCTTAACTTGCCAGATGGTTTCTGCACTATGACCAAACTGCTGATCCAACCTGTGCTCTTATGGACTGGTGCTATCATGCCTCTTCTCTGTAAATCTTGCATTTCTACTTTCAGTGGTTGCATTAAAGCTACAGTCACTCTTCTTGTAGGTAATCTGGTAGGCTGCATGGTGTTGTCAATTTCTAGCCTATATTTACCTTTAAAGCACCCATCACCTTCAAATAAATTTTGCTGATGTAAAGTAAGTATGTGGGAAATGTTATTTATTAACTATTTTGTGCGATGTGATGCTCTGGTTTAAGGGTACAAAAATTAAAAGTTTGAAAATTGCAAAATTTTCAACATTTTTGCCAAATTTCCATTTTTTCATAAATAAACGCAAGTTATATCAAAGAAATTTTACCACAAACATGAAGTACAATATGCCACGAAAAAACATTCTCAGAATCAGTGGGATATGTTAAAGTGTTCCAGAGCTATAACCTCATAAACTGACAGTGGTCAGAATTGTAAAATTGTCTTGGTCATTAAGTACCAAATTGGCTCTGTCACTAAGGGGTTAAAATGTGAAGCCTAATACTGGATCCTATATTTTAGATATGGTCTTACAAGGGATTTATAGAGAGGTATCAATACATTGGGGTCACAGGATTTTATCTCTTTTTTATACGTCCTAAAATCTTGTTTGCTTTTGCAGCCGCTGCTTGACATTGAGTATTGCTGCTCAGCTTACTTGTAACCAGAATACCCAAGTCCTTCTCCTGTTCTGTAGTCCTTAATATACACTGCTCAAAAAAATAAAGGGAACACTCAAATAACACATTCTAGATCTGAATGAACAAAATATTCTCATTGAATACTTTGTTCTGTACAAAGTTGAATGTGCTGACAATAAAATCACACAAAAATCATCAATGGAAATCAAATTTATTAACTAATGGAGGCCTGGCTTTGGAGTCACACACCAAAATTAAAGTGGAATGTAATGTCCTTAAAACAAGTCAAAATGATGCTCAGTAGTGTGTGTGGCCTCCACGTGCCTATATGATCTCCCTGTGCCTGTATGACCACCCTGCAATGCCTGGGCATGCTCCTGATGAGGCGGCAAATGGTCTCCTGAGGGATCTCTTCCCAGACCTGGACTAAAGCATACACCAACTCCTGGACAGTCTGTGGTGCAACGTGACGTTGGTGGATGGAGCGAGACACGATGTCCCAGATGTGCTCAATCGGATTCAGGTCTGGGGAATGGGCGGCCAGTCCATAGCTTCTGTGGACGTCGGGCACTCAGACCATCCTCATGGAGTCGGTTTCTAACTGTTTGTGTAGACACATGCACATTTGTGGCCTGCTGGAGGTCATTTTGCAGGGCTCTGGCAGTTCTCATCCTGTTTCTCCTTGCACAAAGGCGGAGGTAGCGGTCCTGCTGCTGGGTTGTTGCCCTCCTATGGCCCCCTGCACATCTCCTGGTGTGCTGGCCTGTCTCATGGAAGTGCCTCCAGCCTCTGGACACTACGCTGACAGACACAGCAAACCTTCTTGCCACAGCTCACATTGATGTGCCATCCTGAATGAGCTGCACTACCTGAGCCACTTGTGTGGGTTGTAGAGTCCGTCTCATGCTACCACGAGTGTTATGAATGTGCTAGAGATGGTTTCTGAGCAGAGGCTCCCTCTGGTGGTTACAGACAGTACTGAACCTTTCAGTGAGGAGTGGCAATCTGGAATCACGGACTGGTCTGATATAAGGGAGGTTCCCTCCCATGATGGTTGCCGTTGATCAATTGTTCTTGTCTCAATTGTGGTTCCTGGTTCATTTTGAAGTTTGCTGGAGTCCTGCCTGCATCTCCTGCTTTCAGATAAGATATTTTTTGCTTTTTTTTTGTGCTTGCTTTTTGCATTGTTTTCTACACTTTTGTGGAGGTCAGCCAGGTCCCCTCCTGGGGCCTGAGCTCCTCACAGTTTTTCTGCAGCCATTGTTATTTGCTCATTTGCTTTTTCCTGTTTTTTCAGCGGCTGCGGCTTGGTTTTTGTTCACACTGAGATCTGATTTAGCGGGTGGTGAGATTGTGTGATCTCAGTATTTTTGTAATCAGAATTGTTGGATTTTGTAGGGTTTTCTGGGTTGCAGAAAGTAATCTCTCCTGTCCTATCCTATTTAGTCAGCTTGTGGCCCCAGCGTTTGCTCAGTCTATTTTCTGCCTATGTTTGTATTTTCATCTTGTCTAACCACCATTATATGTTTGGGGGCTTCCTATTTTCTTTGGGGATCTGCTCTGGGGCAGATAGCTTTCATCTTTCTGCCTTTAGGTGTAGTTATCTCTCAGGCTGTGACGAGGCGTCTAGGATCAACGTAGGAACGCTCCACGGCTACCTCTAGTTGTGTCGTTAGTTTAGGAATCTGCAACCCATTAGTTACCAACATCTCAGGTGTTCGGCTGCCCTGCTGTTGTTCCTGTCCTCCTCAGCTACCGAAACATAACAGTATCACCGGCCATAACTGAATATTATATGGTACTCACAGAAGGAAAAATAGTGTGGAAAGAAAAAAAAAAAAAAAAAAGTTGTCAGAGTTGTCAGAGATTTTTTTTTTCTTTTTTCTGTCTGTTGCATTTTTTTCCCTCTTTTTCTCTGGGTGCTGAGAAGGATTTTTTTTTCTCTCAATGGAGTTTGCACAGTTGTCTGGCCGTGTGGATCAGCTTGCCACTGAGGTTCGGAGTATTGCTACCTATCTTGCTGGGTTGCCGGTTGTGGAACCTAGGATTCCCATGCCAGATTTGTTTTTGGGGGATCGGGCTAAATTTCTGAATTTCAAAAATAACTGTAAGTTGTTTTCTGCCTTAAAGCCTAAGTCTTCAGGTAACGCAGCACAGCAGGTTCAAATTGTCATCTCTCTCCTGCGCGGCGATCCTCAGGATTGGGCTTTTTCCCTGACACCTGGGGATCCTGTTTTGAATGATATTTATGCATTTTTTCTGGCTCTGGGGTTATTGTACGATGAACCTAATGTCACTGATCAAGCTGAAAAAACCTTGTTGGCATTAAATCAGGGTCTTGAAGACGCTGAGTTGTACTGTCAGAAATTCCGAAAGTGGGCAGTCCTGACCAAATGGAATGATGATGCTTTGGCAGCCCTTTTTTTCGGAAGGGGCTGTCAGAGAATGTAAAGGATGTTATGGTGGCATTCCCTGCTCCCTCTGGTCTCAATGATTCTATGTCATTGGCTATTCAAATTGACAGACGTTTGCGTGAGCGCAGAGGTATGCGTGAGATAGTGTTGCCTTGTGAGCCAGCTTCTGAGCCCATGCAGTGTGATAGAGTGACTTCTGGGGCTCAGCGTCATGAGTTTCGAAAGCGCAATGGGTTATGTTTCTACTGTGGTGATGCCTCTTGTAGCGCCCGCGTCCCTGCCTGCTGCCAGACAGGGACGTCGCTCTCCTCACCTGTGCTCGGCGTCCTCGGTGCTCCCAGCCTCCTCTGCGCCTCTGGCATCCTCGGCGCCCTCCTTCCGCCCTGCTGGTCCCGCGCGCTCCTTCCCTGCTACTGGCCTTAGGGCGCGCGCCCGCACCCTCCCCCGCTCTTAAAGGAGCCGCGCGCATTTTCCAAATCAGTCTCCAGCCAATGCTGGAGGACTCCACCCTATATTAAGGGCTTCCTCCTTAATGTAGGTGCCCGAGCAATGTTGTTCCTGTGCAGTCTAACTCTGTTTCAGCCATCAGCTCCTGATTCCAGTTACCTGCCTGTTACCTGTCGGCTTGCCTGTCTGCCATCCGTCTGCAGTTCCATCCAGAGGTTCGGACGTCATCTGCAGAGATCCCCGGCTCTTGCCTGCTCACCTAGGAGCGATCATCTGCCATTCGACTGCAGCTCCATCCGGAAGTTCGGACATCATCTGCAGAGATCCCCGGCTCTTGCCTGCTCACCTGGGAGCGATCATCTGCCATCCGACTGCAGCTCCATCCGGAAGTTCGGACATCATCTGCAGAGATCCCCGGCTCTTGCCTGCTCACCTGGGAGCGATCATCTGCCATCCGACTGCAGCCTACCTGGAGGCTCCACCATATCAGGTCGTATATACCTGCCTGTCTAGAGACTGCCTGGTCACTTGCTGTGACAACCTGCCTGTCTAGAGACTGCCTGGTCACTTGCCGTGACAACCTGCCTGTCCAGAGACTGCCTGGTCACTTGCCGTGACAACCTGACTGTCCCAGAGACTGCCTGGTCACTTGCCGTGACAACCTGCCTGTCCAGAGACTGCCTGGTCACTTGCCGTGACAACCTGCCTGTCCCAGAGACTGCCTGGTCACTTGCCGTGACAACCTGCCTGTCCCAGAGACTGCCTTGGTCACTTGCCGTGACAACCTGCCTGTCCCAGAGACTGCCTTGGTCACTTGCCGTGACAACCTGCCTGTCCCAGAGACTGCCTTGGTCACTTGCCGTGACAACCTGCCTGTCCAGAGACTGCCTCGGTTACTTACCGTCACAACCTGCCTGCCCAGAGACTTCCTTGGTCACTTACTGTGACAAACCTGCCTGTCCAGAGACTACCTATATCCCCTGCCGTGATTCCCTGCCCTTTTCCCCGGGTGCCACCCGCTCTCTTACAAGTAAACTCTCTTGTATAATAAAGCTTTGTGGTTCCACCAACCTGACCTGTCTCGTCAGTAGTTCCACCCACCAGACCCGTTACAGTTTGCTCGGGCCATGGAACCCGGTGGCACCCAAACCCCTTCACTCCCGGAACTGTGTCATGAGCTGTCTCGCCAGAGGTCTCAACAGGAGGCCATCCTGGGTCACCTGCGGAACGTCAATTCCCGTCTGGACACTCTGAATTCATCACCAGCAACCATCCCTGGAGCCATGACTCATAATCCGTCAGTCCCGCTGATTCCCAATTCCGTGGTTTCCATTCCCGGACCCCGACTGTCAGCTCCTCCTAGGTTTGGAGGCGATCCTGCTCTGGCTCGGGGTTTCATTAATCTGTGCACCCTGCATTTTGAACTCCTGGCACACCAGTTTAACTCTGACCGGGCCAAAGTTGCCTTCATCATGTCCCATCTCACCGGAGAGGCCCTGGCCTGGCTTAATCCTCTCTGGGAGAGAGAGGATCCTCTGGTGTCTGACCTGCCTGCTTTTCTCTCGGCCTTCCGGAAGGTATTCGACGAACCTGGACGGAGGACTTCCTCTGCATCTTCTCTGCTGCGTCTCCGTCAGGAGAGTCTCACCGTTGGTCAATATGCCATACGGTTCCGGACTTTAGCCTCAGAACTAGCTTGGGACAATGAAGCTCTAATTTCGGTCTTCTGGGAGGGTCTGTCCGGCCGTATTAAAGACGAACTTGCCGGTTCGGGACGTTCCAACCTCTCTAGATGATTTAATAAATCTTGCCAATCGAATTGATCTACGGTTCCAGGAACGAGCCAAAGAGATCACCCGTAAAAAAGAATTTTCCCATCTTGCACCCTCGTGTCAGAGATCTATAACCTCTTCCGTTTCTCCTCAGGTGCACACTGCTGAGCCTATGCAGGTCGACCAGACCAAGATGGTCAAAGCCCGTCAGGACTCACGCCGTGCCGAGAAAAGTTGCTTCTACTGCGGCAGTAAGGAGCACTGGATCCAAACCTGTCCGGAGAAGTCGGGAAACGCCTGCGTCTAGGTTCGCTCGGAGAGGTCAATCTAGACAAAAATAAATCCTCTTCATCCCTGCTGCTGTCGGTTTCAATTCTGATCGGTAAGAACCGCCACTTCGAAATGGCCCAACTTGATTCTGGAGCAGCTGGGAATCTCGTGTCACAGGCTCTAGTAGAGAAGTATCACATTCCCACCAAACCTCTTGTTGAACCTGTATCTGTTGCTGCTGTGGATGGGGGCCTCCTACCTCGTCCCATCCGACTTATCACCGAAGTCATAACCCTGCAGGTGGGAATGTTGCATTCTGAGAGCATCTCGTTTCATGTTTTACCCGGACTCTCATGCTTTCTTACTAGGTCTGCCTTGGCTCCAAAAACATGCACCTGTGCTCGACTGGCAGAATGGAGAGGTTCTTCGCTGGGGACAGGACTGTCATAAAACGTGTCTGGTGCCTGTTCATCCTGTCTATTCTTCTCCTACACCTGCTAATCTACCTGGACTCCCGATTCCATATTGGTCATTTGCTGATGTCTTCAATAAAAAGGAAGCAGAGACATTACCCCCGCATAGACCATATGATTGCCCGATTGACCTGTTGCCCGGTACTACGCCTCCCCGTGGGCGTATTTACTCGTTGTCTGCTGCTGAGACCAGGTCGATGTCCGAATATATCGAGGAGAACTTAGCAAAGGGATTCATCCGGAAATCTACCTCCCCAGCGGGAGCAGGTTTCTTCTTCGTTAAAAAGAAAGACGGATCTCTCCGTCCCTGTATTGACTACAGAGGCCTAAATTCGATCACGGTGAAGAATAAGTACCCTCTTCCGCTCATTCCAGAACTGTTTGATCGTCTTAGAGGGGCTAGAGTCTTCACCAAACTAGATCTTCGTGGAGCATACAACCTGGTTCGTATCCGTCGAGGAGATGAATGGAAGACGGCATTCAACACCCGGGACGGCCACTACGAGTACTTGGTGATGCCCTTTGGTCTCTGTAATGCTCCAGCAGTCTTTCAGGAGTTGGTCAATGACATCTTCCGGGACCTCCTCTACTCCTGCGTTGTGGTGTACCTTGACGACATCTTGGTCTTCTCTCCGGATCTTCAGTCTCACCGGAGGGATGTTCGTCAGGTTCTGCTCAGGCTCAGGCAGAATCACCTCTTCGCCAAATATGAGAAGTGCCTCTTTGAGCAGACATCGCTTCCGTTTCTGGGCTACATCATTTCTCAGACAGGCCTACGAATGGATCCGGAGAAATTGTCTGCCATCGAGAAGTGGCCCCGACCGGAGGGGTTGAAGGCCATTCAGCGGTTCCTGGGATTTGCCAACTATTACCGTCTCTTCATACCGCACTTCTCTTCCAGGACTGCTCCAATCTCAGCGCTCACTCGCAAGGATGCTAACCCCAAACAGTGGACGACCGAAGCAGAGGAGGCCTTCCTTTCTCTGAAACAGGCCTTCTCCTCCGCTCCAGTGCTGCATCACCCGGATGGCAACAAGCAGTTCTTTCTGGAGGTGGACGCTTCCTCTGCTGGAGCCGGAGCGGTTCTAACCCAAAAATCGCCATCCGGGAGGATGGTATCCTGCGGTTTCTTCTCCAAACTCTTCTCCTCCTCCGAGCGCAACTACTCCATAGGAGATCGAGAGTTATTGGCCATTAAGTTGGCATTGGAGGAGTGGCGTTACCTACTCGAAGGGGCTCTTCATCCGGTAATCATCTACACGGACCACAAAAATCTGGCATACCTCCAGCAGGCACAGAGACTTAATCCTCGCCAAGCCCGGTGGTCCTTGTTTTTTGCCCGCTTCGATTTTCTTTTGCATTTTCGCCCTGCTGACAAAAACGTCAAGGCGGATGCCTTGTCTCGGTCTTTCCTGGTGTCGGATCTTGAAGATGAGCCTAAACATATCATCGATCCCGCCAGAGTGATGCAGGTGGCTCCCGTGAGTCTAAATCGTCTCCCTCCTGGTAAGACGTTCGTATCAGAAACCGATCGGAAGAGAATCCTACATTGGGGTCACTCGTCTAAACTTGCTGGCCACGCTGGTCAAAAAAAGACCCTCCAACTCATTACCCGGCATTATTGGTGGCCTACCCTGCACAAGGACGTAATAGACTTTGTTTCTGCCTGTGTTTCCTGTGCCCACAACAAAGTTCCGAGACACCTGCCTACCGGCCGTCTTCTTCCGCTTCCTGTACCCGCTGCCCCCTGGCAGCATATAGCCATGGACTTCATTCAGTCATCCGAGCGCATGAAAAGACATGCTGACAAAAAACGTCTGGATCCTCCTCAATTCCGTCCTGGGGACAAAGTCTGGCTTTCGTCCAAATATGTTCGACTCAAAATTCCGTCCTACAAGTTAGGTCCTCGGTTCATCGGACCTTTTGAGATCATCAGTCAGATCAATCCGGTGTCCTATAAATTGAAACTCCCGGCCAATTTGAGAATTCCTAATTCTTTTCATGTATCTCTCCTCAAACCTGTGGTTCTTAACTCTTTTTTTAAGTCTACAGGTACACCTCCTGCTCCAGTGTCTGCTGATGATGAATTTGAGGTAGAGAACATTCTGGCCACAAAAAGGGTAGGAAAAAAGACTTATTTTTTGGTGGATTGGAAGGGGTTTGGTCCTGAGGAGAGAACCTGGGAGCCTCGGGAGAACATCCATGCCCCTCTTATCCTAGCTAAATTTCTTTCTGGCCTAAAGAAGGGGAGGCCTAGAGGGGGAGGTACTGTAGCGCCCGTGTCCCTGCCTGCTGCCAGACAGGGACGTCGCTCTCCTCACCTGCGCTCGGCGTCCTCGGTGCTCCCAGCCTCCTCTGCGCCTCTGGCATCCTCGGCGCCCTCCTTCCGCCCTGCTGGTCCCGCGCGCTCCTTCCCTGCTACTGGCCTTAGGGCGCACGCCCGCACCCTCCCCCGCTCTTAAAGGAGCCGCGCGCATTTTCCAAATCAGTCTCCAGCCAATGCTGGAGGACTCCACCCTATATTAAGGGCTTCCTCCTTAATGTAGGTGCCCGAGCAATGTTGTTCCTGTGCAGTCTAACTCTGTTTCAGCCATCAGCTCCTGATTCCAGTTACCTGCCTGTTACCTGTCGGCTTGCCTGTCTGCCATCCATCTGCAGTTCCATCCAGAGGTTCGGACGTCATCTGCAGAGATCCCCGGCTCTTGCCTGCTCACCTAGGAGCGATCATCTGCCATTCGACTGCAGCTCCATCCGGAAGTTCGGACATCATCTGCAGAGATCCCCGGCTCTTGCCTGCTCACCTGGGAGCGATCATCTGCCATCCGACTGCAGCTCCATCCGGAAGTTCGGACATCATCTGCAGAGATCCCCGGCTCTTGCCTGCTCACCTGGGAGCGATCATCTGCCATCCGACTGCAGCCTACCTGGAGGCTCCACCATATCAGGTCGTATATACCTGCCTGTCTAGAGACTGCCTGGTCACTTGCTGTGACAACCTGCCTGTCTAGAGACTGCCTGGTCACTTGCCGTGACAACCTGCCTGTCCAGAGACTGCCTGGTCACTTGCCGTGACAACCTGATGTCCCAGAGACTGCCTGGTCACTTGCGTGACAACCTGCCTGTCAGAGACTGCCTGGTCACTTGCCGTGACAACCTGCCTGTCCCAGAGACTGCCTTGGTCACTTGCCGTGACAACCTGCCTGTCCAGAGACTGCCTCGGTTACTTACCGTCACAACCTGCCTGCCCAGAGACTTCCTTGGTCACTTGCTGTGACAAACCTGCCTGTCCAGAGACTACCTATATCCCCTGCCGTGATTCCCTGCCCTTTTCCCCGGGTGCCACCCGCTCTCTTACAAGTAAACTCTCTTGTATAATAAAGCTTTGTGGTTCCACCAACCTGACCTGTCTCGTCAGTAGTTCCACCCACCAGACCCGTTACACCTCTCATGCTATTTCCATATGCCCTAAGCGGGGAAGACGTTTTGCACGCTCAGTTGTCTTGGGTAGTGTTCAGACTAAGTTTCTGTTGACTGTTACCCTGATTTGCTCCCTGTCCACATTTTCTGCTCAGGCTTTTGTTGATTCAGGAGCAGCTATTAACCTGATGGATTTCGACTTTGCCAAACGTTGTGGGTTTCCCATGATACCCCTGCGGAAGTCTATTCCCCTACTGGGCATTGATTCTACCCCTTTGGCGGAGAATAAACCCCAGTTTTCTACTCAGGTGATAATGAGGGTTGAACCAGATCATCAGGAGAGTTGCAAATTTCTGGTGCTGTATAATCTGCATGACGTTATTGTACTAGGTTTCCCTTGGTTACAGTCTCATAATCCTGTTTTGGATTGGAAATCTGTGTCTGTGACCAGTTGGGGCTGCCAATGTGTTAATGCCGACACTCCTGTTTTTTCTGCCTCTCCCAAGTCTCAGGATGTTCCTGACTTTTTGACTGATTTTTCGGATGTATTTAGTGAAAGTAAATCTGCATCCTTGCCCCTCACAGGAGCTACGATTGCGCTATTGAATTAGTGCCTTGTGGTAAATTTCCTAAAGGTCGCCTTTTTAACTTGTCTGTACCTGAACACGATGCTATGCAATCTTATATCAAGGAGTCATTGGAGAAGGATCATATCAGACCATCCTCTTCACCCTTGGGTGCCGGTTTTTTCTTTGTGGCCAAAAAGGATGGTTCATTGAGGCCGTGTATTGATTATCGTCTCTTGAATAAGATCACTGTGAAGTATCAATATCCGTTACCCTTGATTTCTGACCTGTTTTCCAGGGTGAAAAGTGCTAGTTGGTTTACCAAGCTTGACCTCAGGGGGGCGTATAACCTTATTCGCATTAAGCACGGGGATGAATGGAAGACGGCGTTTAATACCCCAGAGGGGCATTTTGAGTACCTAGTGATGCCCTTTGGGCTCACTAATGCTCCTTCCGTCTTCCAATCCTTCATGAATGATATTTTCAGGGATTTTGTGGATAAATTTCTGATTGTTTATTTGGATGATATCTTTATTTTTTTTCAATGACTGGGACTCTCATGTGAAACATGTTCGGACTGTGTTCCAGATTTTTAGAGAGAATGCACGGTATGTGAAGGGATCAAAGTGTCTTTTTGGCGTACAGAAGGTCTCATTTCTGGGATTCATTTTGTCTCCGTCTGTTATTGAAATGGACCCGGTCAAGGTTCAAGCCATCTGTGATTGGGTCCAACCTACTTAATTAAAGGCTCTTCAGAGATTTTTGGGTTTTGCCAATTTTTATCGTAAATTTATTGGTAATTTCTCCGGTATTGTTAAACCATTGACTGATTTGACCAGAAAGGGTTCTGATGTGGTGAAGTGGCCTCCTGAGGCAGTCTCTGCGTTTCAGGAACTTAAGCAGAGATTCACTTCTGCTCCTGTTCTGCGGCAGCCTGATGTTTCTCTACCGTTTCAGGTGGAGGTTGATGCCTCTGAAATTGGGGCAGGTGCCGTTTTGTCCCAAAAGAGATCCAGAGACCTCTAAGAGTAACCCTTGTGCCTTTTTCTCTCGAAAATTTTCTCCAACTGAACGTAATTATGACGTGGGTAATCGGGAGTTATTGGCCATGAAGTGGGCCTTTGAAGAGTGGAGACATTGGCTGGAAGGAGCCAAACATCAGGTGGTGGTCCTCACGGACCATAAGAATCTGGTTTATCTCGAATCAGCCAAGCGACTTAATCCTAGACAGGCCAGGTGGGCCTTGTTTTTCACACGTTTTAATTTTGTGGTTTCGTTTCTTCCTGGCACTAAGAATATTAAGGCGGATGCCCTCTCGAGGAGTTTTTTTGCGGACTCTCCTGAGTTATCTGATCCTACTGTTATTTTGCAAGAGGGTGTAGTTCTTTCCGCCATCTCGCCCAATTTGAGATTGGCCTTGGAAGGGTGTCAGGAGGATAAACCTGAGCGCTGCCCTATTGGGAAATTGTTTGTCCCAGACCAGTGGAAGAAGAGTGTGATGTCTGAGATTCATTGTTCCGCGTTGGCTGGTCATCCCGGGATTTTTGGTACCAGAGACTTGGTCGACTGGTCCTTTTGGTGGCCTACTTTGTCTCGTGACGTCAGGGAATTTGTGCAGTCCTGTGGGTCTTGCTCTCGCTCCAAGCCTTGCTCTCGCTCTAGTGGTTTGTTAATGCCATTACCTGTGCCCAAGAGGCCATGGACCCATATCTCTATGGATTTTATTTCCGACCTCCCTGTTTCTCAGAGAATGACCGTTATCTGGGTAATCTGTGATAGGTTTTCCAAGATGATACATTTGTGCCATTACCTAAGTTACCTTCCTCCTCCGAAGATCCATAACGTGTTCCACGTGTCCTTATTGAAGAGGTTTGTCGAGCCAGTGGTTCCTATGGCTGCGCCTCCTGACCCTGTTTTGGTTGAGGGCAATCTGGAGTATGTGGTTGAGAAAATATTGGATTCTCGTTATTCTAGACAGAAACTCCAGTATTTGGTTAAGGGGAGAGGTTATGGTCAGGAGGACAATTCTTGGGTGTTTGCTTTGGACATCCATGCTAGGAGACTGATTCGTGCCTATCACCGAGCTCATCCTGATCGGCCTGGTTGCACAAGTGAGGGTTCGGTGACCCCTCCTCAAGGGGGGGGCTACTGTTATGAATGTGCTAGAGATAGTTTCTGAGCAGAGGCTCCCTCTGGTGGTTACAGACAGTACTGAACCTTTCAGTGAGGAGTGGCAATCTGGAATCACGGACTGGTCTGATATAAGGGAGGTTCCCTCCCATGATGGTTGCCGGTGATCAATTGTTCTTGTCTCAATTGTGGTTCCTGGTTCATTTTGAAGTTTGCTGGAGTCCTGCCTGCATCTCCTGCTTTCAGATAAGATATTTTTTGCTTTTCTTTTTGTGCTTGCTTTTTGCATTGTTTTCTGCACTTTTGTGGAGGTCAGCCAGGTCCCCTCCTGGGGCCTGAGCTCCTCACAGTTTTTCTGCAGCCATTGTTATTTGCTCATTTGCTTTTTCCTGTTTTTTCAGCGGCTGCGGCTTGGTTTTTGTTCACACTGAGATCTGATTTAGCGGGTGGCGAGATTGTGTGATCTCAGTATTTTTGTAATCAGAATTGTTGCATTTTGTAGGGTTTTCTGGGTTGCAGAAAGTAATCTCTCCTGTCCTATCCTATTTAGTCAGCTTGTGGCCCCAGCGTTTGCTCAGTCTATTTTCTGCCTATGTTTGTATTTTCATCTTGTCTAACCGCCATTATATGTTTGGGGGCTTCCTATTTTCTTTGGGGATCTGCTCCGGGGCAGATAGCTTTCATCTTTCTGCCTTTAGGTGTAGTTATCTCTCAGGCTGTGACGAGGCGTCTAGGATCAACGTAGGAACGCTCCACGGCTACCTCTAGTTGTATCGTTAGTTTAGGAATCTGCAACCCATCAGTTACCAACATCTCAGGTGTTCGGCTGCCCTGCTGTTGTTCCTGTCCTCCTCAGCTACCGAAACATAACACACGAGTGTGAAAGCACAACCAACATTCAAAAGTGACCAAAACATCAGCCAGAAAGCACTGGTACTGAGATGTGGTCTGTGGTCCCCACCTGCAGAACCACTCCTTTATTGAGTGTGTCTTGATAATTGCCAATAATTTCCATCTGTTGTCTATTTCATTTGCACAACAGCATGTGAAATTGATTGTCAATCAGTGTTGCTTCCTAAGTGGACAGTTTGATTTCACAGAAGTTTGATTTACTTGGAGTTATATTCTGTTAAGTGTTCTCTTTATTTTTTTGAGTAGTGTTTTTCCACTTAATGTATATACCGCAAAACAATTGCTCCAGCATAGATGGAATACTTTACATTAAAGCGAACCTGTCAGCTATTTTTGCCGATATAATTTGCTCCTTTCTGGCGCCTCCCATCTTCTTATGATCGCCGCCGTCCTGCTTGCTTCATGGTCCCCGGCATTGCGCTCCTGCACAGGCATATTTATCTGCCCTGTTGAGGGCAGTTCAAAATACTGCAGTGCACAGGCACCAGGAAAGGTCAGAGAGGCCCAGTGCCTGCACACTGCAGTACTTTGCTCTGCCCTCAACAATGTTATTTATAAACTATTTTGTGCGATATGATGCTCTGATTTAAGGGTACAAAAATTTAAAGTTTGAAAATTGCTAAATTTTGGTTCTTTGGTTCCAAACACCATGTCTTTGTGCGACGCAGAAATGGTGACTCAGTTGACCTTAGCAACCAATCAGATTCCACTTTTCATTCCTATTATAGTCGAAAACCAAAAAGTGTCAGTGATTTGAAAAATTACACAAGATACATTTCAAGAAATTAATATCCAAAGAGACTTGTGCAAAAATGTTTGTCGAAGCGTAAGAGGCAGACTTCAAAGCTGTGCAAATTGTGATGGAAAACAGTTTGAGCACCTGCGTTGATAAAATCTGTACTGTACATCCCAGGTCAATAAGTACCAGGTCACAGGGATGTATGGATACGTCTAAGGTGTGAAAGGGGTTAATGAAGCATAAGTGAATATGTGGATTTTCAGTTATGTTGTAATATCAGATCATGTCTGATATTTAATCCTAAAGGAACTCTGGTTTCCAATATAAAGATCCAATAGGATTCTCGATTAAAGATTTTCCTTTTCCAATTTCCTCTCCTGATAGGTCTAGGCACTCTTTCAATGCCAGCAAATTTCAGGGCAGAAGTGTTGCCTTTGTTCACACTGGAAGAGTCCGAATACTGCTGAAATATTAACCGCAGCTGGATTAGCGGCATCAGATTAGCGTTGGAGCTTTTTTTGCTACAAATCTGACAGAAAAACTCAAGTATTCTGGAGGTTTGGATCGGGATTTAGCAAAAGGTAAATATTTTTTTAATAATGGCAGTAATCATGTACAATTGTGGCGAAAATACTAGAAGAATCAAAGGTTTTTCTATTAGACTTGCGATGTTGCATGGTTAGTATGTTTTTTTTCTATCTATACAATAATATGACGCAAAAGTATGGAATTTGAAGCAGTGAATTTTTTAAAAGGAATCACAGTCACTATGTTGGAACTAGAGTGACCTAGAAAAGAAAATTTATTTTTTCAGAATAAAAAAAACTAGGAAATTTTAAGTTGTATGGGTTGGAATTATTGTAAGTTAAAAAGGAAGATGCCTTTTCACAACTATCATTCCACACAAAGAGCAAAGTGTCTATAAAATGTCCATATCATACAATGCTGGTACAATATGGGTTAGATTTATTAAAAAAATATTTTTCTCCCAAACCAACATAACTATATAGGCCAAAGAAGGTGAGAACTTGGCTCCCATGCTCACAGCTTGTTTCTGTAAATAAAACACGTTATCAAATTAAAAATAATTGTGAGTAAGAAGAAAAGAAACTGCTGAAATTAAAAAATCATGAATGGGCGTCGAGTAAGAACTATATTTTGCCAAAAAATAAGAAAGGCAGTGTATGGCAGCATTGTATGGTATGGACGGATACAGACTCACAATATCACAGCTTAACCAACTGGATGATGGTTCCCATTGAAAATTATCCATAGTAGAGACAAAAGGCTTAGTATCCCAATTAAAACCTGGTAAATTCTGGACTAAAGGATGAAGACAATGGTCAACCCATGCTTTCAACCTTCCCCCAATGATCCAATTCCTGCTATTATAGGTCTACAATGGTGGTGGGAAAATATTTTTGTGAATTTGAGGAAATAAATGATAAATAGGACTAATGGGAGATTCCACATATAAATATTCCTATCATTTTTAATCACTTGTTCCCACAAGAAGAACTTCATGTAGCAATTTATGTAATTCAGTCAGTAAAGAGAAAGCATGACTATTGGGCAATTTTCCATAAACAATGGAGGGATAAAGATCTTGTAAATTATGTTTGTAGTACAAAGAAGAATTCAAAACTACAATAGTCCCGCCTTTGTCCGCTTTTTTTTTTTGTATAAGTAAATCCTTATTTTTTTTTGGAGTTCCTTCAAGGGAGATCTCTCATCAGAGGTTAATTACTATTCACACTATAGGAAGTGCGTTTATCCAGAGCCACAAGTTCCATTCTCAATTAGATCAAGAAAAGAGTCCAAAGCAATGGATCTCAACTCGATTGTATAAAAATATGGGTAACTACTACTAGTAGAAAATAAACTATTAAGTGAAGTATTGGTAGTGGAGGATTCTGATTCCAATGAGCTAAATGATGATGACATACTCTGCAGTTCCTTGAAAGGAAACATTGGATTATTGAAAAAAGAGGAGTCATCAAAGATATTCATCTGAGAGGGGATGGGTACAGCATCATTCCAAAAAAATGGTATTTCAATGTCAAATTTCTTGCAAATTTATTAACATCCAGAATGGTCTTAAAAATGTCATATTTATTTGTGGGAGAGAAACCCAATCCCCTTGATAGTAATGAAGTTTGTGTTTCAGATAATATGTAGCTGGACAGGTTCCAAATCGGACAGGTTAGATTCTCCTTTTTCACCCATTATGGATACCATTTTTTGACTGGAATCAATATGAACTTTTGGGTATAGTCAGGCAGTTCATCAGACTTATTGTTAATGGAGAAACCTGTAGAGGTGTCGTAATTAGCAAAGCTGACTCTCCTTTGCCGATTAAATCGCTTAAAATCTCAATTTTTCAGAATAGGTTTCCTGGATATATGAGATTGTCACATATATACCTAATTATTAGCATAGTCATTGTAGTCTCTATGATTTCTTTTTTTTATTTTCATAATAGAGTTTTTCCATTTTTTCCAAGTTGGAGAGCATTTTGCGATTTAAGGAAGAAAAATCAGTTGTATCTGTATAAGGAGTTAATGAGGCTTGTAACCCTTTAAATATCCTTGATTTTCAATAGCTTTATATCTTCATATTTAACAGTAAGCTCCATTAATTTTAGAGTGCGTGAGGAAAGAATCTAATCACATTCACATTGGAATATGTCTGAGTATGTCAAAAATCTATTTTTTGGGTCTAAAATAAGTATACTGCACAATTTCTTGTGTTGGTCTCATAAAGATCTTGCACACTAGTTTCACTCCCTTAGTGACAGAGTCCATTTTAATTTTAATGACCAAGCCACATGTTTCAATTCTGGTGGGTCATTTTATGTGGTAATAACTCTGAGATTTCTTTTTATGACTCATTGTATTTTATGTTAGTGGTAAATTTAGGTACCATATATACTCGAGTATAAGCCGAGGCACCTAATTTTATCACAAAAAACTGGGAAAACTTATTGACTCGAGCATAAGCTGGGTATGCATTGTCCCCTCATCCCCATCCTGGTCTGCATGGCCTCCTGACCCCCATCCTTGTATGCATGGCTCTTCATCCCTTTCCTTGTATGCATGGCTCTTCATCCCTATCCTTGTATGCATGGTTCCTCATCCCTATCCTTGTATGCATGGCTCCTCATCCCTATCCTTGTATGCATGGCTCCTCATCCCTATCCTTGTATGCATGGCTCCTCATCCCTATCCTTGTATGCATGGCTCCTCTTCCCTATCATTGTATGCATGGCTCTTCATTGCTATCCTGGTATGCAATTGCTCCTCATCCCTACCCTTATATACATGGCTCCCATCAGAAAAACATAAAAATATACATCCTACTTGCAGTCTCTGTGCTCCCTCACAGCGTCTTGTTCCAGTGCCAGCAGCTGCAGCGGCAGGGCGATCATGTGGCCCGCTACTTAAGGGGATGAATAGTCACTGCCCTCCATGCCTATGTGAATATTCATTCCCTTAAGTAGCGGGCACAAGTGATCGCCCAGCAGATGCAGGAAGCCGGTGGCTGCGACTACTGTGACCGCTATTAAAGAGAAATTAATATTCACTGCGAGAGCAGTAAATATTAATTTCTCTTTTACAGCGGGCACAGGCTTTAGCTGCAAAACCTGGCTCCTGCCTCCTGTGACAGCCTGCTCCCCCTCTGTCTTCTGGGACCCTCACTCGAGTATAAGCTAAGGGGGGCTCTTTCAGCACAAAAAATGTGCTAAAAATTTGCTAAAAACTCGGCTTATGCAGGTTTATTCTAAGACAGCTTTATTCTTCCACAATATACAATATTGTTCACATGGTTATAATTGTTTTGTATCATTATTATTATTTATTTGTATTGCACCATTGATTCCATGGTGCTGTACATGAGAAGGGGTTACATACAAATTACAGATATCACTTACATCAATCACGGTGCTGTGGAAAAAGTATATGGCGCCCCCCCAGGGGCTATGGAGCAGCTCCCAGCATCCGATTTTTTCTCTGCCATTTTCCTCAGACTGAGACAATCGCAGCATGCTGCGATTGTCACCGATTATCGGTCGACAATCGCCAATGCAAGTCTATGAGTGCGATGAAAAATCGGATTACAAACGGACCACACATGTGACTTGCGATAAAATCGCACCGGTGTCCTTTAGAAAAGCCGGAAATTCATCCCCGACTATACTGTAAAATCACACTGACAGCTTTAATAAAGAATAGAAAGAATACATATACACTGTAAGCTTTCCAGGGGGTATAGCTCTAGGATCGCTGTCTGGGTAGACAGAATGGCACGAAAACAGTTCATTCAGACAGCAGTTCTGGTGTAAAACTGGCCGCAACCAGTTTTATTAAAGTCCACAGCAAACAGATAAAACAAAGCATAAACAGAAAACCTAGGCTTGTCTAGCCACTAATTACACATAGATAGATTGCCCTGTCTATCCGGGTCCCGGCTCTACCAGCCTGGCCCAAAACACCACATATGATATATGTTACCAGTATGGAGTTTCACAGATACTCCTCCTTGTGTCTGAAGGCACCTTCAATGACCAGACTTGAGAGAGATCCACTCCTATTCAGCCGCTATTCGCACGGATTCTCACTGCGACTACTCCTGTGTCCGGGGTACTTCCTGCACCCAGACTGAGATAGCTCACACTCCTGGAGACACCTTCTGTACCTGGACCCCTTGTCCAGATTAAACGGGCTCCACTCCTGGAGTCTGCTTCTTGTGCCGAGACACCTTCCCTGTGTCCAGGCTAAGCTAGCTCTCTGACTGTGTTTCAACACACCTACTTCTGGTCTCCTAATTAACACCTGAGTGATTTCAGGCCTGAGCTGCAAGTGTGTACTGAATGTAAGGTGTAGTGACCTTTCTCTACCACTAGGTCTACAAAGCCACACACCTCCCTTATACCAGTCAGTAAAGTAGCTAGGTGAAATATACACCCCATTTAATACACATCCTCTCACTGTCTCACATATCCCCCCCCTCTTCTCCAGACCGGAGGGCTGGCCATCCAGACCAGAGGGCTGGTTAACAATCCAACAGAGACAGTGAACTCTGGACCAGTCATGGCCCTCATCAGCTTCATCTTCACCACTGTCATTTGTATCTTCACCTGAGTCATAGCCAACATCAGCTTTCTCTTCATCTGAAGCATCCGTACTACCCTGTACCCTCCCAGGCCTATGCTCTCTGCGGGCCTCGGGTATCCTGCACGGTTTCATCTTGACCTTAGGGCCGGGCTCAGTTTCGATATAGTGCCTGGCCAGAGAAGTACGACCCGGCACATCAGAACACTTCTGCTGACTCTTCCTCAGAAACTCACGTACCTCCTGTTCCTGGTGCACTGACCATGTGTCACCAACTATCACAGAAGGTATAGGGGGTTTTTCACTTTTCTCCAGTTCACCGTGAACCTTCTTTACTTCCTTGCGCTTCTCCAGAAGATGCTCATGGCTCTCATCACGCTCCTTCATCACAGTTTGGAGTTTTCTCCGAGAAGCAATCAATTCATCTTGTACCCGTTGGACGTCCTTTATGTCTTCAGCCCCTTCTTCGGGCTCTTCTGGTAGGACATGCTCAGAAGCCCTACCGTCAGTCTTACATTCTACCTCTTCAGTCACATCATTATGGTCTCCAATATCTCCATTTATTCCAGCTTTCAATTCTCCTTGATAGCTGCATCTGTATACTCAGAACCCGCCGGATTCTTCTCTTCCACCACATTCTGCATCCCGTCTGAGCTCCCGTGTGTCTGCAGCGGCAACGGAGTGACACACCGCTTTTCCCATTTATTGGGACGTGGCTCCGATGTAGACTCCATGAAAGTGCGCTTGAGCTCACCAATGCCAGCTACTGATCCGGACCGTAATCCGTCCACGCCGCTGTCTTCGGCAGAAACAGATTCCTGGACAGAGTCAGTCCCCATATCTTCAGTCTTGTTCCTCACAGCTTCACTTGAAACCTCAGCTTCTGATGAGGCATCTGGCTTGGTGACCACCACTTCCATGGCTTTTTTCCACTTCTGCAGCATTACCTTCAGAGTCCTGGCATGATGCAGCTCCATACCATACATTGATAACTTCTCATCTACAACAGCATCCACTTGTGCTGTGTTCAGTTTCAGAGTCCTGCCTTTAAAGCTCAGCTCTCCTTTCACCTTAGTCTTCGCCAGGGAACCGGCCAACTGTAAAACATCTTCAGATGCCATCTTCTGTCTGGCTGTAAGGTCAGCATCAGCTTTCTTCTCAGGACTCTCAACCTCCTCTGCTACCATGCCTTCCTCATTTGCACTGGTTGCTTTATTGTCATCAGATGACTCACTATCACTCCCAATATCCCTGCCTGACCCCTTTT
The DNA here is from genome assembly GCA_033576555.1 of Oophaga sylvatica. NCBI lineage: Eukaryota > Metazoa > Chordata > Amphibia > Anura > Dendrobatidae > Oophaga > Oophaga sylvatica. The sequence continues at coordinate 87,661 of JARQOD010001046.1, read as the reverse complement.
TCTCAGCCACATCTGGGTCACTTTCAGGGTTATACAATTCATTCTCATTCTCATCCTGCTCACTTTCAGGAGTATACAATTCATTCTCATTCACATCCTGATCTGGAACCTTAGTTAACATGTCATCCACAACATTAACTTCACCATCTAGTCCCTCAAGTATGTGACTATGTGACAACCCCAGCACTATACTTCTATATAGCTCAGGTACTAGGAGCTGACTCACGACCTCTCCCTGGACTTCAGTGTCCCTATACAATAGGCTATTGTCCATGGCAGCATGAGGAAACCTCTCCTCAGAGCCAGGCTCCTGGGAAACCTCATTTAGAACAATCATATTTTTCCTGTGCCGTCCTAAGAGAGGGGTCTCGCCACTGCTCACTCTCAAAATTGTCACAGGACACAGGTAAGTCAGGGACACTCGGTTCCCGAGAACCACCATCCTCGTCTCCCAACATCACCTGCAAAGGAATTTCATCACTATCACAGTCATCATTATTATCAATATCATTATCATGACTATGATTAGTATCATCATCACTATCATGATCATCATCACTATCATTATCAGCATCAGCATCATTATCATGGTCATCATCATTATCATGATCATCATCATCATCATCATTATCATTATCATCATTATCATGGTCATCATCATTATCATGATCATCATCATCATCATCATTATCATTGTCATCATCACATAAGTTTAACGGCCCACTAGCATTGTGTTCCGCCCCTCGGGACTGCGCACCCTCAGTAGGAGCTTCATCACACTGTCCATCAGAAATATTTCTCCCCCAGAGACCCTTAGATCGGGGAAAGTCATTACCCAATATGACGGGGTGCACCAGGTTCTTCACTACCCCCCCTTCATATGAAACCTCCCCGAGTTTGGGGACCAAGTCCACGGCAGTCTCTGGGTAGACTTTGGTGTCTCCATGGATGCACACCACACTCAGGTGCTTATCAGGGATGAAGTCCCTATCAATCAGGCTGTAATGTATGTAGTACAGTTCATATAGCGTCTTGTGCTTGGGTGCGATGAAAACACAGGAGTCACAGGTTTGATATAGAAAAGTCCTGTATTACTTCATACAAGTTGGCAGAAATAGTCACACAGTTTGCAGACACAGAAACAGGAGACACAGCAGGCCAGAGTAATCCAAGCTCAGCAATCACTCTCCAATACAGATTCAGGATCTTCTTCTCTGTTACCGTAAGTCCATGCAAACGTGGGTCTTTCAAAGAGCAGGGTTCAGAGTCCACAAGTGCTTCAGAGTTCCTCAGTAGGAATAGCTGGAGTACAAGGTCCAAGGCTTACAGGAGTCAAGTCACAGGTTCACTGCAGGCTAGATTCTGAAGCACTGATTGCTCAGCTGTGGCTGCTTAAGAAGCAAAGGAGAGAATCAGGGCGGGAACATGCAAGCTGGAAACTCCATTTTGACTGAGGGCAAGATAGCTGCAGCAAGACAGAAAGTAAAATGGCTGACGAACAAACTGAGTTTCAGGAATATATACATAGAACCTTACATTACTCCCCCCTTAAGGACAACCTCCGGATGACCTCAGACCAGGCTTGTGTGGGTACCTCTGATGAAACTGACGGAGCAAGCGAGGAGCATTAACGTTATTGACCGGTTCCCATGAGTTGTCCTCCACTGGGTAGCCCTGCCATTTAATCAGATATTGTAACTGATTTCTATACAACCTGGAATCTAAAATCCTTTCCACCACAAATTCTTCCTGACCATCGACTAGCACTGGGTCAGGGCAAGGAGAGGAACGTCCAGGAAACGTATTGGGTGTCGCAGCCTTTAGTAGGGATACATGAAAGACAGGGTGGATTCTCATAGTTCTGGGCAGTTGAAGACGACAAGCAACGGCACTTATAATTTTACTGATTTTATAGGGTCCAATGTACTTATGTCCCAACTTAGACGATGGAATCCTTAACTTAAGATTTCTGGTTGACAGCCAGACCAAGTCTCCTACCTTGAAAGCTGGTGCAGGTTTACGAAATTTATCTGCTGCTTTCTTGTACCTTTCTTGAGCCGATTCCAGATTTTCCTTTAGAAGATCCATATTCTTCTGTAAAGACGTGATTCTTTCAGCCACTGCTGGTAAAGGCGTTTCTATGGGAAATCGTGGTAGAATGTTAGGATGATAACCTAGATTAGAGTAAAAAGGAGACTGTTTAGTGGAGGCACTCTGAGAGTTGTTATACGAGAACTCAGCTAATGGAAGTAGATCCACCCAATCATCCTGTAGGTGGCAGATAAAGCAGCGGAGATACTGCTCCAGGGTTTGATTGGTTCGTTCGGTCTGTCCATTAGTCTGGGGATGAAAAGCAGAAGAAAGGTTTACTTTAATGTCCAATGCTGCACAGAAATTTTGCCAAAACCTAGAAGTGAATTGCACCCCTCGATCCGAAATAACCTCATCCGGTACTCCATGTAAGCGAAACACATCTTTAATCATCAAATCTGATGTCTGTTTTGCAGTGGGTAAGCCGACACAAGGGATAAAATGAGCTGCCTTTGTTAGACGGTCAACCACCACTAGAATGGTGTTCTTCCCCTGAGAGGTTGGTAACTCCACAATGAAGTCCATAAAAATGGATCCCCACGGGCGGGACGGGGTGGGAAGAGGCTGTAACAGACCAGTTGGTGAGGAGCGAGGTGTTTTGCATCTTGCACAGACCTCACATGAAGTGACATAATTCAAAACATCCTTCCTGCAAGTGGGCCACCAAAAGAAACGAGAAAGAAATTCCTGTGTCTTTAGAATTCCTCTATGCCCAGCTATCTTGGAATCGTGAATGAGTTGCAATACTCTTAATCTGACTGTTTCAGGAATATACAGACGTTGTCCCTGAATCCACACACCATTCTTAAAGACAAGACTTACGTCCCTTGGGGGTTGTGCCAAAAAGGAATCCGCATGGTATGCTTCCTTGATGTCCTTAAGTAGGTCTTGATTATGAATTACTCCTAGAATCTAGAGTCAGGAAGAATAGTCTTAGGAGGAGTAATTGGACGTGTCTCTGCTGAGTAAATCCTAGAGAGTGCATCAGCCTTTCCATTGCGCGATCCTGGTCTATAAGAGATGATAAAATTAAATTGGTTTAAGAAAAGATTCCAGCGAGCCTGGCGAGGAGTCAGGCACTTAGCCGACCTGATAAACTCAAGGTTACGATGGTCTGTCAGGACGACTATTTGCTGTGCAGCTCCCTGAAGAAGGTGTCTCCATTCTTTGAAGGCGGCAATAATGGCCAACAACTCTCTATTGCCCACATCGTAGTTCCTCTCAGCCGAAGACAACTGCTGGGAAAAGAAGGCACAGGGATGCAAGACATTCTTCTCACCTGTTCTCTGAGAGAGTATAGCTCCAACGGCACAGTCTGAAGCATCCACCTCTATTATGAAGGCAAGCTCGGGGTTGGGATGTACTAGGATAGGTGCAGTGGTAAATTTATCTTTTAGACGGGAAAATGCTTCCTGGGCTTGGGGAGTCCAGGAAAACCTAGACTCTTTCGGGTAAGTTGAGTGATAGGTGACACTACCTCAGAGAAATTTCTAATGAAACGTCTATAGAAGTTGGCAAACCCGATGAAGCGCTGTACCTCCTTCACATTTCTAGGACTTGGCCAATCCTTGATGGCTTGGGTTTTGCTTCCATCCATACTAATTCCTTGTGTAGACAGTACATACCCCAGAAATTGAATTTCGGTCCTATGGAATTCACACTTTTCAAGTTCGATGTAAAGATGATTTTGTCTTAGACGTTCCAAGACCATTCTCACATGTCCATGATGTTCCTCTGTGGAGTTAGAAAAAATTAGAATATCATCCAAATAAATTACCACGAATGTATCTAGGAGATCCCTGAAGATGTCATTCACCAAGTGTTGGAAAGTGGCTGGGGCGGTACTCAGACCAAAAGGCATAACTAGATATTCAAAGTGTCCATAGCGTGACCTGAATGCAGTCTTCCATTCATCCCCAGGTCTAATACGGACTAAGTTATAGGCCCCACGAAGATCTAGTTTAGAAAAAATTTTGGCATGTCGCACTCTCTCCAATAACTCAGGGATTAAAGGCAATGGATAACGGTTTCTAATAGTAACCTTATTGAGTTCCCTATAGTCTACGCATGGTCTCAGAGATCCATCTTTCTTCTTTACAAAGAAGATGGGTGCACCTGCAGGAGATGAAGAGGGGCGTATGAAGCCCTTGGCTAGATTTTCATCTATGTAATCCTTTAAAGCCTTTAGCTCGGGCCCCGCCAGGGGGTAGATCTTACCAAAAGGTATCTCTGCTCCAGGCAATAATTCAATTGGACAATCATATGGACGATGAGGAGGAAGCTGGTCAGCGTTCTTCTTGTCACATAAATCCACATAGTCCTGGTATACAGCTGGTAGTTCAGGGACTGACATGATTCCTTTAGGAACAGAGCAAGCTGAAACTTTTGGACTCATCTGTTTCTCTGGAAAGTGTAATTCCTTGGTCTCCCAGTTAATGGTAGGATTCTGAGCCTGCAGCCATGGTAGCCCTAGAATAATGGGAAAGTGGGGAGAAGAGATAAGCATAAAGGACAGTTTCTCTTGATGATCTTTACCCATAAGAACCCTCAAAGGCTCTGTTTCCTGATCCACTGGTCCAGAGGTCAGCAGGGAGCCATCCACAGTTTCCATCTGTACTGGAGTAGCCTTCTTCACTGAACGTATTCCCTGTTTCAGAGCAAAGGAGACATCCATAAAATTTCCACTTGCCCCTGAGTCGATCATAGCAGAGCTAGACACCCAAGCTGAGTCAACCCAGAGTTTGATGGAAAGAAAGCAATGAGAATTGTTTTTCTTACAACTCAGCTGGGACACCGCTGAGGAAACTTGAAAAATGGCAGCGTTTACACAGTCAACGTCCTCAGAGGTAACGGAGTTTAAGTCCGAGAAATCAAGATCTGTTGCTGCAGATCTCTCTGGAGCCTGAGGCTCGGACCTGACAGATCCCCTCTCGCAACACTCACAATGAATGAGTGCTGCAGTAGTCTTACGAGAACGGCTGGGGCAGTTTATAATGAAGTGCCCTGACTTACCACAATAGAAACATAGATTCTCCTTAAAACGATGTTCCTTGCGTGCATCACTAACCCGCCGTTGTAAAGAGTCTACCTGCATGGGTTCAGGTTCAGGTTCCCGTGTAATCCTACTCAAAGGTTCCTTAGCTGGAGAGGAAGGTAGGAAAAGGTTAGTACGATTGCTTTCGAACCATCTCTCTTGCCTGCGTTCAGTCAGACGAGTATCAATACGGATGCAGTAGTTAATAAAGTCACCTAACGCAGTGGGAGGGTCGGCACGAGCAAGTTCATCCTTAATCAGTGGAGATAACCCCTTTCGAAAAATAGATTTTTTGGCGGAACTGTCCCAGGTGGTATCAAGGGCCCATCTCCTGAAATCCAAGGCATATTCAGCTACCGAGTGCTTACCTTGGCGCAAAGCTAACATGGCTGCTTCAGCTGTTGCACCTCGATTGGGGTCATCAAACACCTGCCCCATGGCTGAAATAAAATCATCAAGGTGATTCAAACAATCATCCTCAGTCTCAATCAGAGGGTTTGCCCACATTAAAGCCTTGTTGGTAAGCAACATAATTATAGTAAGCACCTTAGATCGTTCAGTGGGAAATTGTGAAGCATGTGCAGAAAAAAAAAGATTGCATTGATTAATAAATCCCCTGAATTTCTCACGTTCACCGCCAAAACAAAAAGGGGGCAACTTGGGAATCCCAGCACTCGGGGCTACGGTAGGAGCCTGGACTCGCCCCTCTAGAACCTCAATCCTGGCTCGCAAATCCTGGGTAGTCTGTCCAACCACTTGCAAATTGTGATTATTGAGGTCCTGTAGATTTGTAAAACGGGTCTTTATATTCTGCAAATCTGCAAGGATATTATCAGTCACTCCGCAAAGTTCCTTTATGCGGGCCTCCATTTTCCAGATCTTTTAAGACAGGATTACTGGAAGAAGAGGAGAGAAAAAAAAACAATAGTGTTCACCTGTGGCAACACTGCAGAGAGAAAAAAAAATTAAGGGAACTGCTCACCTGGAATGGTTGTGAGAAGTCACAACCACTATCATCACAGAAAGTTTCAACCAGACATCTGATATCCAGAGTTACAGCAGACAAAAAAGAGAAAAGAAAGGAAAAAAAACAATAGTGTTTACCTGTGGTAACACTGCAAAAAGAAAAAAATTAAGGGAATTGCTCACCTGGAATGGTTGTGAGAAGTCACAACCACTGTCATCACAGAAAGTACAACCGGACGTCTGATATCCACAGTACAGCAGACACAGCCTTCCAGACCCAGCAGACACTAACGTTTTGGCTTCAGAATCTTGTAATGTATGTAGTACAGTTCATATAGCGTCTTGTGCTTGGGTGCGATGAAAACACAGGAGTCACAGGTTTGATATAGAAAAGTCCTGTATTACTTCATACAAGTTGGCAGAAATAGTCACACAGTTTGCAGACACAGAAACAGGAGACACAGCAGGCCAGAGTAATCCAAGCTCAGCAATCACTCTCCAATACAGATTCAGGATCTTCTTCTCTGTTACCGTAAGTCCATGCAAACGTGGGTCTTTCAAAGAGCAGGGTTCAGAGTCCACAAGTGCTTCAGAGTTCCTCAGTAGGAATAGCTGGAGTACAAGGTCCAAGGCTTACAGGAGTCAAGTCACAGGTTCACTGCAGGCTAGATTCTGAAGCACTGATTGCTCAGCTGTGGCTGCTTAAGAAGCAAAGGAGAGAATCAGGGCGGGAACATGCAAGCTGGAAACTCCATTTTGACTGAGGGCAAGATAGCTGCAGCAAGACAGAAAGTAAAATGGCTGACGAACAAACTGAGTTTCAGGAATATATACATAGAACCTTACACAGGCTGTCACATACGGAAGTCACTGGACTCTCTGAGTCCAAGAGGGCCTGTGCTGGGCAGTCATTTACAACCACCGGGCACACCTGTGGTCCAGTCTCTTCGGCTGAGGTGGACACACACACAGGTTCTGCGCAGAGAGAGAGGGATCCGCCAACATCACAACACATAGGCTCCCCCTCTATTGGTCAGTCGGCCGCAATTTCACGACATCTCCAACACTGTCCACCACAATCACCCTCCCATATGTCCCCTCGGGCCTGAACCCGCTTATCAGCATACCCCATGTCCCCAACAGCTGGAACGCTCTTACCGCGAGAGTTCAGCGTCCGGGAACTCTGAAGTGACGACCTCTCAGACGGCTGTACCTCAGGAGGACATGCTCGGGTGTAGCGGTTCACTATCACCTTTTCAACTCCATAATCATGTTTGTTGACTGCAGACTCCCAACTGTATCTCCAGTCATGAACTCCCCTGGCACGGGCTGTCACCGTAACACCCAGCCGGGTAAGAATCTCCGCTTTCAGCTTGCCATAGTCTTGGCTGTCCTGCTCTCAGGTCAGCATATGCCCTTTGGGGCTCTCCAATCAGATAGGGTGCGACCATCATGGCCCATTCAGATAGGGGCAGATTCTCCTTCTCTGACAATCTCTCAAACCTAGTGAGATATACCTCCACATCATCACGAGGTGTCATCTTTTTCAGGGACCGTCTTACCGCCTTCTTTCCACGGACAATGCAGGTGACTTTGCAACATTACTTTGGGACGATGCGCCACAAGTCTTTTGTTGTGCTGCAACCTGCTCAAAAAACAATCGGTTATTCTCCTGCTGCTGCTGCAGGAATTGCTGCTGGGCCTGCTGCATGCGCTGCTGGTGCTGCAGGCGCTGCTGCTCCATGCTCTGCTGCATGCTTCGCTGGGCCTGGGCCAGGTACTCAATGAGCTCCTCCATACTGCCGGACTTATCTGTCTCAACCACGGCAGTCTTATGTTGCACATTAACTTGCGCCATTTGTTCAAACAGCGCCTCCATGCTGTCATCCATGCTGTCAGACTTCTCTGTCTTAACAACGGCAGTCTTCACTCAAGACATATACACTCTACAGTCTTTTCCATAGAAAAATTCAGCTCTGCTGTGCAGACACTTTTTTTTTTTTTCTTTGCAAAGTCTATTAGGGCTACTGTCTCTTTAAGACTGCTCCACAGACTTTTCTTTTGCTGCTGCACATTCCACAGTCATTTTCACAACAAGTTCAGCTTTGCTGTGCATACATTTTCTCTCTGCGACCCTATCAGAGCTACTGTCTCTCCAAGACTGCTCCAATCAGACGTTTCTGCTGACACACTTTTTTTTTTTTTCTCTGCTGCTATTTCAACAGACTTCACCTTTATTGCTGTCTCTAAGCCACTGTGCTGCATGCACACTCCAGCACTAACTGTATCAGCCACTGCGCTGCCCGCATTCTCCACCAATTGTAAGCTTTCCAGGGGGTATAGCTCTAGGATCGCTGTCTGGGTAGACAGAATGGCACGAAAACAGTTCATTCAGACAGCAGTTCTGGTGTAAAACTGGCCGCAACCAGTTTTATTAAAGTCCACAGCAAACAGATAAAACAAAGCATAAACAGAAAACCTAGGCTTGTCTAGCCACTAATTACACATAGATAGATTGCCCTGTCTATCCGGGTCCCGGCTCTACCAGCCTGGCCCAAAACACCACATATGATGTATGTTACCAGTATGGAGTTTCACAGATACTCCTCCTTGTGTCTGAAGGCACCTTCAATGACCAGACTTGAGAGAGATCCACTCCTATTCAGCCGCTATTCGCACGGATTCTCACTGCGACTACTCCTGTGTCCGGGGTACTTCCTGCACCCAGACTGAGATAGCTCACACTCCTGGAGACACCTTCTGTACCTGGACCCCTTGTCCAGATTAAACGGGCTCCACTCCTGGAGTCTGCTTCTTGTGCCGAGACACCTTCCCTGTGTCCAGGCTAAGCTAGCTCTCTGACTGTGTTTCAACACACCTACTTCTGGTCTCCTAATTAACACCTGAGTGATTTCAGGCCTGAGCTGCAAGTGTGTACTGAATGTAAGGTGTAGTGACCTTTCTCTACACTAGGTCTACAAAGCCACACACCTCCCTTATACCAGTCAGTAAAGTAGCTAGGTGAAATATACACCCCATTTAATACACATCCTCTCACTGTCTCACAACACACATAGACTACATATATATTGTGACTATATATATATATATATATATTTATAGTTCATACACTTCTACATAGCATAATAGCCGCTAATTCAATTGCCGGCTTTTGTGAAATTACAGAACCCGACATGAAATGACACTTGGTTTACATAGAGTTAACCATGTCATTTCATGTAGTTTGATATATGATTTTCACTAACAATTACATGAGTGTATGTGTGCAAAATTTCATTCATGTAGGGGTTAATTAAATGTGTAAATTCGTTGAAAAAAAATGCGTGGGCTCCCGCTGTATTTTCTCCACCAGACAGGCAAAGCCAGCGAGTGGGGGCAGATAATAATAGTCTAGGGAGGGTGCATTTTATTTTGTGCCCCCCCGGCTACTAACATCTGCCCCAGCCCTCCCAGAAAAGGCAAATCTATAATTAGATGCGCCCTTTCTGGCACTTAGCCCGTCTATTCCCATTGCCCTGTAGCAGTGGCTAATGGGTTAATAATGGGTTAAGCCATCTTGCTATTGGAAGGTGACTTTAAGCCAGGTTAATAATTGACAGTTGTCAATTAGACCACTATCAATTATTAATCCTATTGTATGAAATAAAAAAAAACACGCTCACATTAATTAAAAATCATTTTAATGAAAAAAACACACAGTTTTGACCATCTTTTATTGTACGGGTAATCCTTCGATTCCCTTGTTCTCCTGCAATAAAAAAAATAAATAAAACATTATTCTTACCTTTCCGTCGCTCAGTCAGGTCCAACGCTGTAATCCTTCACAAAGGGTTAACATGTTTACTGCTTGTACCGGAGCTAATGCTGCCAGCCTGCAGTAAACCCCTGAATGAATGAGTTCTTCTCTTGGCTGACATGAGAGGAAGTGATTAGCTGGGAAGCTTAATAGATTGTTTCCCAGGCTAATCAGTTCAGTTCAGGTCAGCCGGGGACTCCCTCTGATGTTACTGATGCTGTGCGGAGTCCCCGGCTGACCGACAAGTGGTGGATACCGCGTCCTGAGCGCACGACGATGTGACACAGCGTACCTCCTTCTCCTCTCCTTAAGGCCTCTTTCACACATCCGTTTTGCGCCTGACGGCGCGCTCCGGCCTTTTTTTTGTCAAACCACATCCGGCAAAATGTAATGTCGGATCCGTTTTTTTTTCCATTGAGTAACATTATTGCCGGATGGCGCCGCATATCCCTGCGGCGCGTCCAGTTTTTGCCAGATCAGGTGTCTGGTCGCAGTCCGGCGTCTGGGAAAAACGTCTACTGTAACGTTTTTTGCTTCCGGCTTTTGTCACAATGAAAGTCTAGGAGCTGCAGCCTGATGTGGAGACATCTTCTTCTGGGAGCCCTCCTTCCCATCGTCAGCATTTGGCGGTAAAAATATATAATTTTTTTTTCTCCACAATCCATCTGTGGGATGTATGTATTGATTGTCTTTTTTTAATAACAGGAATCGCAAGATGAAGAGGAGCTCCCAGAGGAAGAAGTACGGGGTGGAGAGATACCCGGAGTGGGCTCACAATTCGTAAGTATCCTGCATCAATCGCAGAAACACAACATCACACTACACACAATACATAGAAAACCATTTAGTACATACTTCACACAGCGGCCAACACATGCCTATATCAAACTTTTATTTTTTCTTTTTAGTCTCTCGGATCTGGTAGCCAACAAAGGGGTCCTCACAGCGCCTCCCAGAGTCGTCGTCGTGAGAGCGGCGGCGGTTCCCACCGTGTAAGTTTTTTTTTTTTTATTCCAATTTAATTGTTAGGTAAAAAATTAACATTTTTGGTTTTTTTTAATCCTTTTTTTTAATTTTTAATTTGGAATTTTTTGCTTTGATTTAAACTTTTTTAGTCTTTTTACAATAATTTTTGTCTTTTTCTATGTGAATACTTCTCCGTCCAATTATGACAAGAGCATTCTTAAAGTGATACCTTTATTGGCTAACCAGAAAATTATATGTTCGCAAGCTTTGTCTTTTTCTAAAGTTTTTTTTTAATTTTGGTATATATATATATATTTTTTTTTCTAAATTGGATTTTGTTTAACATTTTTCCTTTTTTTCTTTTTCACTTGCTACTGTGGAGGGTAATGTATGTTTTTTTCTCTTTTTATTTCACAGGCTTCACAGCGTGCTCCCTATTCGGACGGTGAGGAGGGGATAGATGTTGACCTCCTCATTGATCTGGTCAAAGAAAGGGAGCCGCTGTGGAACATGGGGGACCGCCGCCATTCTGATCAAGTAGTGACCTGACGCTCTGGGAGGAAGTGGCATCGGCAATGGTGGACCGCTGGGAGGACCTTTGATGTTCGGTCCCAGACTAAACACCGTAAGTATAGTTCAGGTTGCTGACTGTAAAGCTGTGTTTCTCAAACTTCAGTCCTCGTGTCCCCCACGGTTCAGGTTTTCAGGATTGCCTTTTGTGAAACACTATGGAAATACTGAAAACATTACCTCTGGGGGACACGAGGACTAAAGTTTGGGAAACACTGATGTTGTATACTAACCAATGTGTGCTTTCTCGTTTCAGGGGAGAGAATTGAGAAGCGGTGGCGGTCTGTGAGGGATCGCTTTAAGAAGGAGTACAATAAGGAGATGCGGGCCCCGAGTGGATCTGCAGGACGCCAGAGCAAATATAAAAACGCACGAGCCCTGGCGTTCCTGCGGGAACCAATGGTCACCCGAAGGTAAATATTACCATAAAATGTTAACATCTATCCAATGTTTTTTTGCAGCCAGGGCCATTCCACATCTGTATATTAATTGTATGTTTTCTCTTTATTCCACAGCACGGTGACCAGCACTCGGGCGCCCGCAGAGTTGGCGCCTTCTGGGGCGATCCCTCAGGAGACCGATACCGAGGGACACTTCGACCGCCCCGGTATATCTGCACCTTCCCACACATTCGATCCCGCAGTCCCATCCACCAGCGCTGGAGCATCGTGGCCACCTGCATTACATGCAGCTGCTGGTGAGGAGATAGCATTCCCTTTACCCCACCCTTCTGCCACTGTCACCTGTAGTGTAACTGCGGGTACTGGGCGGCAGCGGCAGAGGGGTCAGGAAAGGAGCTATGCGCCCGAGTTCTTGCATTTGAATGCATCTTTCCAGAATTGTCTTAAAGTATTATCTGAACAACTTGCCGCAGGCATTAATCAGATAACCTCCGCAGTTTTGGAGGTAAAGACACTTCTGCAGTCGGAAGCAAGAGCATCTCCTAATCACAGCTTTTTTAGGTCTGTGGCGGAGCGCATAGATACGCTATCTGCTGACCAGCAGATATATGTAATGCATTCGTGCCACGCTGCTCTAGTGCAGGCTATCTCCCATCCTCCTCCATCCACCCCAGTCGTTCCTCCACCTCCCCCCCCTTCCAGCCGCCGTCCCTCCTCCCCCTCCTATTCAATACCAGCCACCTCCCCAGCACCAGCAACCTCCCCAATTACAGCAACCTCCCCAGTACCACCCACCTCCCCAACTGCAGTCACCTCCCTAGTCCAGCAACCTCCCCACTACCACCACCTACCCTGTACCACACTCCTACCTCTTACCGATCTCCTTCCCCCTTCCAATTCCCTACCATGTCACCTGCTCCTCCTGCCCAACCCTCCACTCCACCACCCACCTGTTCTGCCTTGTCTCCATTCCTCTCACATCTTTCCACACCTTCACCTCTTCCTGTTCCTTCACCACCACCATCCCGGTCGTCCCTCCACACTCCCACGGTCGAAGTGTCCCGCAGCCCCTCCAGCGCTATTTCCACCCCACACTAAACACAACTATAAAGAAATTAGTATTTTTTTCCTTCAATAAAAAATAAATACTTTATTTTAATTAAAAAAAAAAATTATTACAATTGCAAAAGTTTGCAAAAATGCAACATTTTCCAAATATTATATTAAAAAATATTTTTTTTAATAAAAGTTCAAGTAGTTTACAAATGTTGTCTGTCATTTCTTTATAGGATGTTAAGTAACAAATGTATAAAACCAGGTAAACATATGTGGTTATACAAACACCAACATCTGTTAGGGTAATATGTCAAAAATATCTACATACCGTATTTTTTGGACCATAAGACGCACTTTTTTTCCTGGGAGGAAAGTGTGGGTGCGTCTTATGGTTGGAATGTAACATGTGGGGAGGGGGGCAGTGGGCAGCGGTGGAGTGGGATCAGCAGGAGGCAAGAAAATATCCCCTCTGCTGCAGGAAACAAGCGCTGGGGAAACCCCTGGTCCCTACTTAAGTGCAGTGAATATTAATCAGCCGCTTCCCCGCCCACCTATCAGCTGAGCAGTGAGCAGGGAGCAGCAGATCACAGAGCACACAGTTTCCCCAGCGCCTGATTCCTGCAGCAGCTGGGCAGATCGGTGTCTGAAGGAGAAGGAGGCAGCAGGAGCAGCTGGCATACCTGACAGCCTGGGGCTGTGCTGATGGGAGGCTGAATGCTCCTGTGAAGGACCTGTGATGAGGTCATGAAGAGGGCTGGCTGGAGCATCACATGACCAAAGCCCTGCCTCTTCATGATGTCATCACAGGTCCTTCAGACACACTGTATAACAGAGAATTAATTAAAAGGTTAGGCTACTTTCACACTTGCGTTTTTTTTGTGCAGCGCATCATGCGCACATGAAACGCATACGTGTCACATTTCTATAATCTCTGTCTCTATCATCTCTGTCTCTATCATCTGTCTCTATCATCTGTCTCTATCATCTCTGTCTCTATCATCTCTGTCTCTATCATCTCTGTCTCTATCATCTGTCTCTATCATCTCTGTCTCTATCATCTGTCTCTTTCATCTCTGTCTCTATCATCTGTCTCTATAATCTGTCTTATAATCTGTCTCCATCATCTCTGTCTCTATCATCTGTCTCTATCATCTCTGTCTCTATCATCTCTGTCTCTATCATCTGTCTCTATCATCTGTCTCTATCATCTCTGTCTCTATCATCTGTCTCTATCATCTGTCTCTATCATCTGTCTCTATCATCTCTGTCTCTATCATCTGTCTCTATCATCTCTATCTCTATCATCTGTCTCTATCATCTCTGTCTCTATCATCTCTGTCTCTATCATCTGTCTCTATCATCTCTGTCTCTATCATCTCTGTCTCTATCATCTGTCTCTATCATCTCTATCATCTCTGTCTCTATCATCTCTGTCTCTATCATCTGTCTCTATCATCTCTATCATCTCTGTCTCTATCATCTCTGTCTCTATCATCTCTATCATCTCTGTCTCTATCATCTCTGTCTCTATCATCTCTGTCTCTATCACCTGTCTCTATCATCTCTGTCTCTATCACCTGTCTCTATCATCTCTGTCTCTATCATCTGTCTCTATCATCTCTGTCTCTATCATCTCTGTCTCTATCATCTCTGTCTCTATCATCTCTATCATCTGTCTCTATCATCTATCTCTATCATCTATCTCTATTAACTCTGTCTCTATCATCTGTCTCTATTTCTATGCAGCATGTATTTCTATGCAGCTGCACGATCCAGTCTGAGTGCCGGCGGCAGTTCCGGGTGTTCATGCGAGAGACTCACACGAAATCGTGCGAGTTTCTCGCATGTGTGACCCCGGCCTTATACTCACCCTCCAGCGTCTTCACATAGTAGTTTACAGACACCACACTGGTCCTGCAGCACCATCTCCTACCCGTAGCTTCCAACATAATAACATACTATATAATAACACCACATATAATAGTATGTTATTAAATATTTTACCACATTTTTTGCTTCAAAATATTTTTCCCTATTTTCCACCTCTAAAACCTGGGTGCGTCTTATAGTCCGGTGCGTCTTATAGTCCGAAAAATACGGTAACTTTGAGGAACATAAATTTTACCTTTTTGACACAATTTTGTCCCGGGTTGTGGAGTATAGAAAGTATCTGACTTTTTTCCAAAACGTGTGTACTTTATGAGGTTATCCCCTAGCAGATACACATTTTTTGTAAAAAGGTGAAATACTGTGGTTTATTTAAAAAAAAAAGACAGGGACACAACTATGGCCAAAAGGTAACATACAGTACAAAACACACAAGAAGGTAGAAAATTTTCCTTATTGTGGGTACAGAAAGATTTTTAAAAGAAATAATCAATTGATCACACTCTGTCATCCTGCCAGTCTACTCTACCTTCTGGTGACACAAAGTATTGGGCAAAATGGTCCCTCATTCTTGAAACCGCCAGTGTACTCCGAGTGGTAATGTTGCTGTAGTTGTACAAGGTTGTTTCTTGATTGTGGTCCTCAATAGAAATCGGTTCCTTGGTGATGACAAAATTATGTAGGACCACACATGCTTTAAAAACATCATCCACAGTCTCTGTCTTCAAGTTTATCGCAGTCAAAAGGACACGCCATTTGGCTGTCATAATCCCAAACGCACACTCCACCATCCGTCTGGCTCTTGTGAGGCGGTAGTTGAAAATTATCTTTGTATGGGTCAATCCTCTGCTGGCGTACGGCTTCAAGAGGTGTTCGGACAGCTGGAATGCCTCATCACCTACACACACGAAAGGCATAGGTGGGCCAGAGGTTTGAGGCAGTGGCCTAGGGGGTGGAAACTGAAAAGTGTTTCCGTACAGTCTCTGCCTCATAGCAGAAAGTTTAAACACTTAAGAGTCATTGGACCGTCCATAAGACCCAATGTCCACAGCAATAAATTTGTACTCCGCATCAGCAATAGCCATCAGGACGACCGAAAAATATTTCTTGTAGTTAAAGAATTCTGATCCGGTTCTGAAGGCTTTTGAATCCGGATGTGTTTGCCATCAACAGCGCCTAGGCAATTTGGAAACTTGCAGATACGGAGAAATTGGTCCGCTATTTCAAGCCACCGGTCTGTAGTTGGCTCTTGAAGAAATTCTCCAACCAAACAGTCCCACAGAGCATGACAAGTGTACTTGATGATGCCTGATAGCGTAGAAATTCCAAGGTGATACTGGAAATGGAGCGATGACAGCGTTTCTCCAGTTGCAAGAAATCTGTAAACAAAATAGAAAAAAAAAATTAGTTCACAATCACAGCATTACATAGCAGAACTCAGCTATAACTATTGGAGATACCAAAAATAATAAAATAAAGGAAAAACACTGTTTTTGACCATGTTTTAGTGTACTGATATGGTTCCCTTGTTGTCCTGTGATTAGTGTTGAGCGATACTGCTCGATATCTAAAAATATCGGATCGGAATGGTATCGCCGATATCACTAAATATCGTCGATATCCGATTCCGATACCGGAAGTCCAATGTAAGTCTATGGGAACCAAATATCGACATTAAAAAAAAACCATTCTTGCCTTGTTGGTTAATTGTACATGAAGGAAAACAACAAAGACTAATGTAGAATGTATTGGGGGAGGTTGAGGAGACAATAAAGGCATACATGTTTAACCCAATGCATTGGAATAGCATTAATATATTTTTTTTTGGAAATACGTTTGGATTGACTAACAAATTGACAATGTTGTTAACCTTTTTTCTATTTTGGCAAATATGTATGTTTCACAACTTCCATGCTCTTCACCTTTTTAACTTTTGCCAGTGCCACACTTTCTCCTTCATAATCTTCAGCAGCAGCATAATCTTTCTCATCAAATTATTCTTCATCTTCACCTTCTTAATCTTCTTCTTAAACTTCTTGCTATTCATGTTTTTGTTTACATTACTCATATTGTTATTATTAAACTAATTAATCTTCTTCATATTCAAATTCTTCATCTTCTTCCTCTTCATCTTCTTCATCATATTCTTATTTGTGACAGAGATTCCTGTACTTGTAATCTGTAAAAGTATGAATTGTTCATCCTTCCGTTCTTGCTGTCACAAAAGATTTAAATTACAACAGTATTTGTCCGTGTTCAGTTTAGCCTGCAGCAGCAGGCATTTTCCAGGGGCACCACGAGAAGGAACGGACTCACCCCCATACACTGCTTAGTCTTCTTCTGCTTAGAATTTAGAGCATATATTTTGCTCTTCATTTTGGTCTTATACTTCATGTTCTTCTGCCTTTTGATCTTCTGCTTATTGTTCTTCTGTCTCTTGTTCTGTATCTTGTAGTTTGTCTTAACCTTCTTTGTCCTGTTGGTGATCTTCTTCTGGGTAATCTTTTATTTTTTCTTTGTGATGGTGTTCAGGCTGGTTAGCTTCATGCTCGTCGTCCTTGTTGTCGTCATCTTCTTCTGGGTGGTCTTTAAGGTCGTCTAATTTCCGAGAAACAGCTGACGTTACTGGAACCCTGACGGGTATCAGATGGAGCAAGAGACAATGGAAGTAACGAGGACCAGCTGACTATGCTGGACCCCGGACGGGTAGCAGAAGGAAAAGAGGCAATGTCACAACCGAGTACCAGCTGACGTTACTGTGACACGGTTACTAAGCAGGAGGTACCTGTGCTCCAAAGCACTACCAAGGACCAGCAGACGTTGGTGGAACTCGGATACGGAGATGGAGGCACCTAGGCCAAAGGCACTGGGGAGAACCAGTTGACGGTACTGGACCCCGGACGGGTAGCAGAAGGAAAAGAGGCAATGTCCCCAACCGAGTACCAGCTGACGTTACTGTGACACGGTTACTAAGCAGGAGGTACCTGTGCTCCAAAGCACTACCAAGGACCAGCAGACGTTGGTGGAACTCGGATACGGAGATGGAGGCACCTAGGCCAAAGGCACTGGGGAGAACCAGTTGACGGTACTGGACCCCGGACTGGTAGCAGAAGGAAAAGAGGCAATGTCACAACCGAGTACCAGCTGACGTTACTGTGACACGGTTACTAAGCAGGAGGTACCTGTGCTCCAAAGCACTACCAAGGACCAGCAGACGTTGGTGGAACTCGGATACGGAGATGGAGGCACCTAGGCCAAAGGCACTGGGGAGAACCAGTTGACGGTACTGGACCCCGGACGGGTAGAAGAACGCACCCATGAAAATGTAAGTTGACAGGACGCAAGCCGTCCGCAGTTACCGAATCACACAGTCCCTACAGTGGGTGCTTGTCCTATTGTCACAATGGAAACCGCCTTTATTTACATATCCCACAGCACACATAGGAATCACCTAAACTGCAGGCACCATAGAGTCGGCTAAATCGAATGCAACACGACAGCACAACTTATTGGAGGATAATTGACGTTCACACTGCCAGGAAACAGCTGTCGTGCTGTAACCAGGCTGGCCAGGAGTCAGTACCCCTGCCAATTACTTACGAGCAACAAATGGCGGTGTTGTAGCCCAGGGAGTAGAGTCCAGGTGGTAGAAAGATGAACATAACAGGAGACATGGAAAACGTTGCCAAACAGTTATTTAATCTGAAAACGGACAGGCAAATTCAGGTGAGATCCATGCCTTGTTCATTTTCAGAAAAGTAAGCCGGTCTACATTCTCTGAGGATAGTCGCATGCGACGGTCTGTTACTACACCACCTGCAGCACTAAAGACACGCTCAAATAATACACTGGCAGCAGGGCAAGCCAGCACCTCCAATGCATACTGGCTAAGCTCTGGCCATGTATCCAACTTAGAGACCCAAAATTTGAAAGGGGAAGAGGCATCTGGGAGTACACTTAGAGGGAAAGCCAAGTAGTCTGTCACCATCTTACGGAAACGTTTCTTCCTGGTGACTGGAGCCATCTCGGATGGTGTAGACCTTGCTGGCGCTGTCACAAAACTTTGCCACATTTGTAACATACAGTTCTTGCCCTGTGCAGAGGCGCTGCTTCTGCTCCCTCTTGTTGTAGAGGTGTCTACACTGCCTCGACGCACAGAGCTGCTTTGTAAAGCAGTAGCAGCAGCAGCAGCACTTTCTCGGCTGGAATGTACAACAGTATGGATTGCACCAGTGTGTCTTGGTACTCCTGCATTTTACGGTCCCGGTTCACCGGTGTGATGAGGGTTTGTAAGTTGTCCCGGTAGCGAGGGTCTAGGAGGGTGTACACCCAATAATCTGACGTGCTGAGAATGTGGCGATGGGGCGGTCGTTTCTCAGGCACTGAAGCATGAAATCAACCATGTGCTGCAGACTCCCAACTGGCCAACAAAGGCTGTCCTCTGGAAGAGGCGTCATCTCTGCCTCCTCTGCATCACCCCACCCTCGCTCTACATACTGACTAGAGCGTTGTGTACCTCCCTCTGTAGGGATTTCTTCCTCCTCCATTGACTCCTCCTCCTCCTCCTCAT
The DNA here is from genome assembly GCA_033576555.1 of Oophaga sylvatica. Classification (NCBI taxonomy): domain Eukaryota; kingdom Metazoa; phylum Chordata; class Amphibia; order Anura; family Dendrobatidae; genus Oophaga; species Oophaga sylvatica. The sequence continues at coordinate 68,303 of JARQOD010001046.1, read as the reverse complement.
CCTCCTCACAAAGTGAGCCCTGCCCAGCCCTTTGTGAGGAACCACGTTGCGCTGACTGTCCTGAAGGTAATTGAATTTGTGACTCCTCATCCTCCACCTCTTCCAAAACCTCTTCCTTTAGTGCTTTCAGTGATTTCTGAAGCAGGCAGATAAGGGGGACAGTCATGCTGACTAGTGCATCATCTGCACTCGCCATCCGCGTTGAGACATCAAACGCACGCAAAACGTCGCAGATGTCCTTCATAGAGGCCCACTCAGTAGTGGTGAAGTGTGAACGGCGCAAATTGCGAGTTGATTGCGCCTGTTGCAGCTGATACTCCATTACTGCTGGCTGCTGCTCACACAACCGCTCCAACATATGTAACGTGGAATTCCACCTGGTGGGTACGTCACATATGATGCGATGTTCAGGAAGGCAAAATCTGACTTGCAGAGCTGCAATGCGCGATCTGGCCATGCTGGAACGTCGCAAGTGAGCGCACTCTAGGCGGACCTTGTGCAGCAGTGCATCAAGATCTGGATAGTCCCTCAAAAAACTCTGCACGACCAAGTTGAGCACATGTGCCAGACATGGTATGTGAGTGAGGTTGCCAAGGCCCAGAGCTGCCACCAGATTTCGGCCATTGTCACACACTACCAAGCCTGGCTGGAGATTAGCTGACAAAAACCACACGTCGCTCTCCTGCTTGATGGCATCCCAGAGCTCCTGCGCTGTGTGGCTTCGATTCCCCATGGAAATTAATTTCAGGACGGCCTGTTGACGTTTGGCCACGGCTGTGCTCATATCGGTCGCAACAGGTAAGCGTTCACGGGTCCATGTGGAGGTATACCGTGACGGCTCGTGCAGCGATGATTCTGAGGAACTGGAGTAGGAGGAGGAATCAATGTGTACAGACTGGATTCCTGCAATCCTTGGAGTTGGCAGAACACGTACAGCGCCACTGGCAAGATCTGTACCCGGCTCCACAACATTGACCCAATGGGCAGTGAGGGAAAGGTATCGTCCCTGGCCATGGGTACTGGTCCACGCATCGGTGGTCAGGTGGACCCTGCTACTGACGGCGTTTAGTAGCGCATGTTTAATGTTTTCCTCGACATGTTTTTGCAGAGCAGGGACAGCTTGCCTGCTGAAATAAAATCGGCTTGGCACATTATATTGTGGGACTGCCAATGCCATAAAGTTCCTGAAACTGTCAGTCTCCACCAGCCTGAATGACAGCATTTCAAGGGACAGGAGTTTTGCAATGCCAGCATTCAGAGCCTGTGCTCGTGGATGGTTTGCCGAGTATGGCCGTCTTTTATCCCATGCCTGTGGTACCGATGGCTGTTTTTTGTTCTGGGAGTGTGACGATGACTGTGAACTTGCTGCTGTGGGTGGAATAACAGTTTGTCTATGGACAACAGTGACCAAGGTTCTTCCATGGAGATCCTGTGAGGAAGCCGAACCAGGTGTGTGTGAGCTGGAGGTAGAGGCTCGAACACGACCTGAAGATGTAGGTGCTGCTGTAGGTTGGCCTACATCTCCAGTGTGTCTTTATAACTCAGCTACGTGCTTTGTCCGTACATGTTTCCACATATTTGTGGTATTCAGGTTACTGATATTTTTACCTCTTTTAACTTTTTGCTTACACAGCTTGCATTGAACATAGCAAATATCATCTACAAGTCTGTCAAAAAAGGACCACGCAGTGCAAGTCATGGGAGCGCCAATTTTGACATTTCTAAGAGAACTGCTCCCAACAGGTGCCAAACTGGAGGCTACAGGCAAGCGAGTCTGCAGCCTACCTCTCCCTCCTCTTTGTACCGTTGGGACAATCTCTTCCTCAGAGCTGCTCCCACCACCTTCCTGTTGCTCACGCCATGTTGGGTCTCGGACTTCATCATCTCCACTACCCTCTTCCAACACCTGCTGCTGTTGGATGGTCTGGGCAGCACCATGCTCCACAAAACCTGGCACCTGAGTCTCATCATCATCATAAGATGCGTTCTGCGGTGTGCTGTCCATCGGCACTGGCTCACCCGCCTCTTCAGATTGAGAGAGACACAGCTGTTGCGCATCACTGCATACTCCCTCTTCTTCAAATTGCAGAATGCTGCTTGCCTGTGCCCGTGTTTGCGAGCCAACAGATTCTGAGAACAGAAGCAGAGACTCAGCTGGCTCCTGTACAGAACTCTCTGACTGCCTGGGCAATTTGACAGGCGGCAAACAGACAGATGGTTGCTCAACAGTGTTGTGTTCCTGAGAGGAGGTGCAAGGAATTGAAGTCGATGCATTGGCTGCCATCCAACCAACAACGGCTTCAATTTGTTCTTCCCGCAGCAGGGGGGCACGCCGAGCTCCTACCAAAGTGCGCATAAAGGAACGCTCATGGGTAAAACTGGTGGATGCTGTGTCACTGAGGGCGGCAGCAGCCACAGAATCCCCACGTCCTCTCCCTGCTGAAACTCCACGGCCACGACCACGTGCCTTACTCACTGACTTCTTCATCTTGGTAGATTGATAAAGAAAGTCAGAAAAGTTATAAGGCCTAAGTGTGGTTATTACGCAGAGACTGAAGTGAACACTGAAACACAACTGTTCACAATCTGTAAATAAACACCTACAAAGTTAATAAATATAGATAACACCAAAAACACAAGTCATACAAAGACTCAAATAGTGTATATAAAAATTTTTTTATTGAAAATATATTTAATATATAAAAGATCCAGTGATCACCGCAAAGAAATTTGGTGGGTCACCTGGACTACTAAAAACATGTACATATATGATCCAAAGTATAATACACATAAAGAATATAAAGTGTGCTAATAAAGTTGGAGTACCTAAAAATACATATAGTGAATAGTGATCAGTATAATAACAAAAACAAGTAAGAAAAAAATAAATGTATCAACAAAATACCCCAAAAAAAGGAAGATCATACATAATTACCTATGTGGTATAAAGAAGTCCAGGCACCCACCACACCCGACGCGTGTTTCGCATCAAAGCTTCGTCCAGGGGTGGTGGAATGCTGGAGAGGAAGGTATTTAACAAACAGTGAACCAATCAGGAACGAATATAACCGGTAGACAGCTGCATCAAGGCATTACCCTAATCGACACATGGAACAAAATATTAATCAAGCCGCACACCAAACACGGAAGTGAACGCTAGTGCCGACAACCGGAAATGACGAATCGGCCAGTAGCAGAAGCTAGAACGCCGAAAATGACAAGTCGGCATAGTAATCAATGCCGCAAAACCGGAAATGACGAATCGGCATCTTAGGTAGCGACAGAGGCAAAGCGAAGTATGTGTAACTAAGCAACCTTTTTGACACAACACTTGCAGCATTTAAACCGGACATACAGATATCGGCCGAACACATAAAATATAAGGTAAAGCGCCTGAGAAGATAAATAGAATCCAGTTATGCGATCAAAATAAGATCGCAATAACTGAAACTCACGTGAGTGATAGGACACAGGCATTTAAACCAACGTAAAGCGGCAAAGTGACAACCAATACATACAAAAATAAATAATTACAACGAAAATGAACAAACACTGTGACAAAATAATGTACAAAAAAAATATAATATATAATAATAATATAACAATTTATACAACAAATATAACGTGACATAAATGATGAAAGTGAATAATGCATATAACGTCAATGTATATTTAATAAGTTGCCGCAGATTGAGGCCGTTGAACACCTGAATAATAAAGATCAAATAAAAATAGTTGTTAGAACCAGCATAAGGAAACAACAGAAGATAGGACCAAATGCACAAATAAGAATAAAAAACAAATGTCAAAAATAAAAACATATTTTATTAAAATCGAATTAGAGAAATAAAATATATAAAAAATTATAAAAAAGGGACAAAGCTATTGTTTTCATTGAGACCCAGTGGGGCAATGGTATCCAATTTGTATATCCAAGTAGTCTCTTTTTGGGCTAAGAGTTTCTTCCAATTACCACCACGTGGCCCAATGAAAACATGATCTATACCCTTAAAGAGAAGACCACTGGGGTCACAATTGTGTTTAAGCCAGAAATGGCGGGGAATTGGTTTCAAGACTGAGGGGTCCTCTATCCCAGCTGCCCCTTCAATATCCAAAACATGTTCACGTATGCGTTTTTTAAATTCGCGTGTAGTCATGCCTATATAAATTAGACCACAAGGGCAAGTGGCATGATAAACCACTGCTCTAGTGGTACAATTGACACTGTGCGTGATAGTATATTTTCTACCTCCAGAGTCAGTAAATTCATTCGTCGTATCAACATTCTTACACGCGACACATTTATTACATGGAGAACAACCCCATTTGGGGCCCTTGGAATTGAAGATATATTTAGAATTTCCCCGATGATAGCTATGAACCAATTGATCCCGTAAATTTCTAGCTCTACGGTACGTGACCTTAGGGAATCGATCAATGCAACCAGATATGGTCTTATCCAATGACAAGATAGACCAATGCTTTCTTAAGATATCAAGCATATCACTACTCCTAGAGTTGTAATCAAAAATGCATCGTACCCTGTCATTGGACAATTCCCTCTTTTGTTTGACTCTCAGAAGATCAGTTCTATCACTATGACGTGCTCTGGCATAGGCTCGACAGATACTTTCTTTATTATAACCCCGATCTCTAAACCTGACACATAAGTCAGTTGCTTGCTTCTCAAAAAGGTTATTGTTAGAACAAATGCGTCTAGCGCGTAGGAACTGTCCAGTTGGAATGTTACGGATGAGATGGTTTGGGTGTTGAGAAGTAGCGCATAATACAGAATTGGCTGATGTAGCTTTACGAAATAAGTCAGTTTGGATGAAACCAAGTTCATCCACCTGAAGAGAAATATCCAAAAAATCAATAACAGTTTTACTACTTTTGAACGTGAGTTTAATATTGAATTCATTTTCATTCAATTCATGAATAAATGACTCCAGTTCCTCCTGTGTCCCCTGCCATACCATCAAGATATCGTCAATATATCTCCACCAGGAGATGACATTGCTGGAAAGGCAGGATGGATCAGATTGAAAAATATTCCTCTCCCACAGCCCCAGGAACAAATTTGCATAAGAGGGCGCACAAGACGCCCCCATTGCAGTACCCTGGAGCTGTAGGTAGAGTACTTCCTTAAACATAAAAAAATTATGAGTAAGAATGAAGGAAAGAGCAGAAATCAAAAACTCACAAAAATCTTCATCCAAAGTGCTATTATTGAGAAAAAAACGAACAGCCGCAATACCATCATCATGCCGTATCGACGTGTAAAGTGACTCAATGTCGCAAGTCACCAAATACATGTCTTGTTCCAACTGGACATGTTCAACCTTTCTGAGAACATCATTGGTATCCTTCAAATAAGAAGGAAGGGTTTCAACCATTGGTCTTAAAAAATGATCAATAAATTTACACATACAATCGCAGAGACTCCCAATCCCCGACACGATGGGCCTACCTGGGGGATTTATCGAGTCCTTATGGACTTTAGGAAGAAGATAGATTCCAGCCACAGAAGGATCTTCAATCCATAACCCCTCCATTTGTTTCATAGAGATAACACTTGCTTCCACAGCATCAGAGAGGAGGGATTTAAATTCAGTTCTGAATTTGGATAAAGGATTGAAAGTGAGTCTCTGATAGCAATTTTTATTAGAAAGTTGTCTCAGCATCTCCCTCTCATACATTTCCAGGGGCCAGATGACCACATTTCCCCCTTTATCTGAGGGTTTGATAATAACATCTTTACATCTCTCCAATTCTCTCAGAGCCCTCCTTTCATTACTTGTAATATTATCATTACTGATGGTCTCAGGAATTTTAGATATATCCTCCATCACCAGTCGCACAAATAAGTCAACTTCTGGACAACTAGAAATTTGTGGAAATTTTTTAGATTTAGGTAGAAGATGTTTAGGATACTTACAAATATTATCTACCGATCCCTCTTCAGCTAGCTCCTCCAATGCCTGTAATGCTTCTCTTTCCACAATAGAGGGGGATATCAAGCCCGTATTTTGATTTGCATACATTTTCTTAAAAATAAGCTTACGGGCAAATAGGTGGAGGTCTTTAACAGCTGAAAATCTATCAAATCTGGATGATGGGGAAAAAGAGAGACCACGACTAAGAACGGATATTTGGTCAGGGGACAAAGAAATATTGGAGAGATTAATTACCTTTAAAGATGAACTGGAATCACCCCCCTTGGTGGAATCAAAATGCTTCCTCCCATTCTGTCGATGATTGTAGTCAAATCTGCGTTTATTGTGTCTAAAAGGATACCTATTGGTACTGTTAGAAGTGGTAGAAGAACCTCTGGCTGTAGAAACACCTGCCGAGTCCACAACAGACACGTCCATTTTACTGGGTTTCTTAAAATTCCACCTGAAAGTCCTATTTTGTTTTTTATCATCCATATCTCGTTGGAATTTTTTAGTTTTGGTTGCAGAGATCTGATTCTCCCATTCAGTACAACTCTTTTCAATGTCCCTTTTAAAATCCTCCATTTCCTCCTTAGAACATTCAGCCTGTAATTTTTTCTGTATCTCATCAATTTCAATACCCAGTTCATCTAGGGCCTTGGAATTGTTTTCAATAATAATTTCCATAAACGTATTTGTACATAAATTACAGGCTGATTCCCATCGGAGACGAAGATTAACATCCTCCATGGGAAAAGATGGAAAAACTTGAACTCTCAAACCTCGAGGGTTAACCCTTTCTTTATATAGTTTTCCAATGAGGTTTTATTCCACCAAACACGTGTGCGACGATTAAGGAGGTTAGAAAAAGTTTTTTTAAGAGCAACCTTCTGCACTGAATCCTGGGATTGCGGTGAATCACTGGAAAAAACATCCTGAGCACGTTTCAACCAGGAAGCATCTCTGCTCCTGTAATCCATAATGGATAGTCAAGAACTGAAAAATAGATAAACACCTACAAAGTTAATAAATATAGATAACACCAAAAACACAAGTCATACAAAGACTCAAATAGTGTATATAAAATTTTTTTTATTGAAAATATATTTAATATATAAAAGATCCAGTGATCACCGCAAAGAAATTTGGTGGGTCACCTGGACTACTAAAAACATGTACATATATGATCCAAAGTATAATACACATAAAGAATATAAAGTGTGCTAATAAAGTTGGAGTACCTAAAAATACATATAGTGAATAGTGATCAGTATAATAACAAAAACAAGTAAGAAAAAAATAAATGTATCAACAAAATACCCCAAAAAAAGGAAGATCATACATAATTACCTATGTGGTATAAAGAAGTCCAGGCACCCACCACACCCGACGCGCGTTTCGCATCAAAGCTTCGTCCAGGGGTGGTGGAATGCTGGAGAGGAAGGTATTTAACAAACAGTGAACCAATCAGGAACGAATATAACCGGTAGACAGCTGCATCAAGGCATTACCCTAATCGACACATGGAACAAAATATTAATCAAGCCGCACACCAAACACGGAAGTGAACGCTAGTGCCGACAACCGGAAATGACGAATCGGCCAGTAGCAGAAGCTAGAACGCCGAAAATGACAAGTCGGCATAGTAATCAATGCCGCAAAACCGGAAATGACGAATCGGCATCTTAGGTAGCGACAGAGGCAAAGCGAAGTATGTGTAACTAAGCAACCTTTTTGACACAACACTTGCAGCATTTAAACCGGACATACAGATATCGGCCGAACACATAAAATATAAGGTAAAGCGCCTGAGAAGATAAATAGAATCCAGTTATGCGATCAAAATAAGATCGCAATAACTGAAACTCACGTGAGTGATAGGACACAGGCATTTAAACCAACGTAAAGCGGCAAAGTGACAACCAATACATACAAAAATAAATAATTACAACGAAAATGAACAAACACTGTGACAAAATAATGTACAAAAAAATATATATATAATAATAATATAACAATTTATACAACAAATATAACGTGACATAAATGATGAAAGTGAATAATGCATATAACGTCAATGTATATTTAATAAGTTGCCGCAGATTGAGGCCGTTGAACACCTGAATAATAAAGATCAAATAAAAATAGTTGTTAGAACCAGCATAAGGAAACAACAGAAGATAGGACCAAATGCACAAATAAGAATAAAAAACAAATGTCAAAAATAAAAACATATTTTATTAAAATCGAATTAGAGAAATAAAATTATAAAAAATTATAAAAAAGGGACAAAGCTATTGTTTTCATTGAGACCCAGTGGGGCAATGGTATCCAATTTGTATATCCAAGTAGTCTCTTTTTGGGCTAAGAGTTTCTTCCAATTACCACCACGTGGCCCAATGAAAACATGATCTATACCCTTAAAGAGAAGACCACTGGGGTCACAATTGTGTTTAAGCCAGAAATGGCGGGGAATTGGTTTCAAGACTGAGGGGTCCTCTATCCCAGCTGCCCCTTCAATATCCAAAACATGTTCACGTATGCGTTTTTTAAATTCGCGTGTAGTCATGCCTATATAAATTAGACCACAAGGGCAAGTGGCATGATAAACCACTGCTCTAGTGGTACAATTGACACTGTGCGTGATAGTATATTTTCTACCTCCAGAGTCAGTAAATTCATTCGTCGTATCAACATTCTTACACGCGACACATTTATTACATGGAGAACAACCCCATTTGGGGCCCTTGGAATTGAAGATATATTTAGAATTTCCCCGATGATAGCTATGAACCAATTGATCCCGTAAATTTCTAGCTCTACGGTACGTGACCTTAGGGAATCGATCAATGCAACCAGATATGGTCTTATCCAATGACAAGATAGACCAATGCTTTCTTAAGATATCAAGCATATCACTACTCCTAGAGTTGTAATCAAAAATGCATCGTACCCTGTCATTGGACAATTCCCTCTTTTGTTTGACTCTCAGAAGATCAGTTCTATTACTATGACGTGCTCTGGCATAGGCTCGACAGATACTTTCTTTATTATAACCCCGATCTCTAAACCTGACACATAAGTCAGTTGCTTGCTTCTCAAAAAGGTTATTGTTAGAACAAATGCGTCTAGCGCGTAGGAACTGTCCAGTTGGAATGTTACGGATGAGATGGTTTGGGTGTTGAGAAGTAGCGCATAATACAGAATTGGCTGATGTAGCTTTACGAAATAAGTCAGTTTGGATGAAACCAAGTTCATCCACCTGAAGAGAAATATCCAAAAAATCAATAACAGTTTTACTACTTTTGAACGTGAGTTTAATATTGAATTCATTTTCATTCAATTCATGAATAAATGACTCCAGTTCCTCCTGTGTCCCCTGCCATACCATCAAGATATCGTCAATATATCTCCACCAGGAGATGACATTGCTGGAAAGGCAGGATGGATCAGATTGAAAAATATTCCTCTCCCACAGCCCCAGGAACAAATTTGCATAAGAGGGCGCACAAGACGCCCCCATTGCAGTACCCTGGAGCTGTAGGTAGAGTACTTCCTTAAACATAAAAAAATTATGAGTAAGAATGAAGGAAAGAGCAGAAATCAAAAACTCACAAAAATCTTCATCCAAAGTGCTATTATTGAGAAAAAAACGAACAGCCGCAATACCATCATCATGCCGTATCGACGTGTAAAGTGACTCAATGTCGCAAGTCACCAAATACATGTCTTGTTCCAACTGGACATGTTCAACCTTTCTGAGAACATCATTGGTATCCTTCAAATAAGAAGGAAGGGTTTCAACCATTGGTCTTAAAAAATGATCAATAAATTTACACATACAATCGCAGAGACTCCCAATCCCCGACACGATGGGCCTACCTGGGGGATTTATCGAGTCCTTATGGACTTTAGGAAGAAGATAGATTCCAGCCACAGAAGGATCTTCAATCCATAACCCCTCCATTTGTTTCATAGAGATAACACTTGCTTCCACAGCATCAGAGAGGAGGGATTTAAATTCAGTTCTGAATTTGGATAAAGGATTGAAAGTGAGTCTCTGATAGCAATTTTTATTAGAAAGTTGTCTCAGCATCTCCCTCTCATACATTTCCAGGGGCCAGATGACCACATTTCCCCCTTTATCTGAGGGTTTGATAATAACATCTTTACATCTCTCCAATTCTCTCAGAGCCCTCCTTTCATTACTTGTAATATTATCATTACTGATGGTCTCAGGAATTTTAGATATATCCTCCATCACCAGTCGCACAAATAAGTCAACTTCTGGACAACTAGAAATTTGTGGAAATTTTTTAGATTTAGGTAGAAGATGTTTAGGATACTTACAAATATTATCTACCGATCCCTCTTCAGCTAGCTCCTCCAATGCCTGTAATGCTTCTCTTTCCACAATAGAGGGGGATATCAAGCCCGTATTTTGATTTGCATACATTTTCTTAAAAATAAGCTTACGGGCAAATAGGTGGAGGTCTTTAACAGCTGAAAATCTATCAAATCTGGATGATGGGGAAAAAGAGAGACCACGACTAAGAACGGATATTTGGTCAGGGGACAAAGAAATATTGGAGAGATTAATTACCTTTAAAGATGAACTGGAATCACCCCCCTTGGTGGAATCAAAATGCTTCCTCCCATTCTGTCGATGATTGTAGTCAAATCTGCGTTTATTGTGTCTAAAAGGATACCTATTGGTACTGTTAGAAGTGGTAGAAGAACCTCTGGCTGTAGAAACACCTGCCGAGTCCACAACAGACACGTCCATTTTACTGGGTTTCTTAAAATTCCACCTGAAAGTCCTATTTTGTTTTTTATCATCCATATCTCGTTGGAATTTTTTAGTTTTGGTTGCAGAGATCTGATTCTCCCATTCAGTACAACTCTTTTCAATGTCCCTTTTAAAATCCTCCATTTCCTCCTTAGAACATTCAGCCTGTAATTTTTTCTGTATCTCATCAATTTCAATACCCAGTTCATCTAGGGCCTTGGAATTGTTTTCAATAATAATTTCCATAAACGTATTTGTACATAAATTACAGGCTGATTCCCATCGGAGACGAAGATTAACATCCTCCATGGGAAAAGATGGAAAAACTTGAACTCTCAAACCTCGAGGGGTTAACCCTTTCTTTATATAGTTTTCCAATGAGGTTTTATTCCACCAAACACGTGTGCGACGATTAAGGAGGTTAGAAAAAGTTTTTTTAAGAGCAACCTTCTGCACTGAATCCTGGGATTGCGGTGAATCACTGGAAAAAACATCCTGAGCACGTTTCAACCAGGAAGCATCTCTGCTCCTGTAATCCATAATGGATAGTCAAGAACTGAAAAATAGATAAACACCTACAAAGTTAATAAATATAGATAACACCAAAAACACAAGTCATACAAAGACTCAAATAGTGTATATAAAAATTTTTTTTATTGAAAATATATTTAATATATAAAAGATCCAGTGATCACCGCAAAGAAATTTGGTGGGTCACCTGGACTACTAAAAACATGTACATATATGATCCAAAGTATAATACACATAAAGAATATAAAGTGTGCTAATAAAGTTGGAGTACCTAAAAATACATATAGTGAATAGTGATCAGTATAATAACAAAAACAAGTAAGAAAAAAATAAATGTATCAACAAAATACCCCAAAAAAAGGAAGATCATACATAATTACCTATGTGGTATAAAGAAGTCCAGGCACCCACCACACCCGACGCGCGTTTCGCATCAAAGCTTCGTCCAGGGGTGGTGGAATGCTGGAGAGGAAGGTATTTAACAAACAGTGAACCAATCAGGAACGAATATAACCGGTAGACAGCTGCATCAAGGCATTACCCTAATCGACACATGGAACAAAATATTAATCAAGCCGCACACCAAACACGGAAGTGAACGCTAGTGCCGACAACCGGAAATGACGAATCGGCCAGTAGCAGAAGCTAGAACGCCGAAAATGACAAGTCGGCATAGTAATCAATGCCGCAAAACCGGAAATGACGAATCGGCATCTTAGGTAGCGACAGAGGCAAAGCGAAGTATGTGTAACTAAGCAACCTTTTTGACACAACACTTGCAGCATTTAAACCGGACATACAGATATCGGCCGAACACATAAAATATAAGGTAAAGCGCCTGAGAAGATAAATAGAATCCAGTTATGCGATCAAAATAAGATCGCAATAACTGAAACTCACGTGAGTGATAGGACACAGGCATTTAAACCAACGTAAAGCGGCAAAGTGACAACCAATACATACAAAAATAAATAATTACAACGAAAATGAACAAACACTGTGACAAAATAATGTACAAAAAATATATATATATAATAATAATATAACAATTTATACAACAAATATAACGTGACATAAATGATGAAAGTGAATAATGCATATAACGTCAATGTATATTTAATAAGTTGCCGCAGATTGAGGCCGTTGAACACCTGAATAATAAAGATCAAATAAAAATAGTTGTTAGAACCAGCATAAGGAAACAACAGAAGATAGGACCAAATGCACAAATAAGAATAAAAAACAAATGTCAAAAATAAAAACATATTTTATTAAAATCGAATTAGAGAAATAAAATTATAAAAAATTATAAAAAAGGGACAAAGCTATTGTTTTCATTGAGACCCAGTGGGGCAATGGTATCCAATTTGTATATCCAAGTAGTCTCTTTTTGGGCTAAGAGTTTCTTCCAATTACCACCACGTGGCCCAATGAAAACATGATCTATACCCTTAAAGAGAAGACCACTGGGGTCACAATTGTGTTTAAGCCAGAAATGGCGGGGAATTGGTTTCAAGACTGAGGGGTCCTCTATCCCAGCTGCCCCTTCAATATCCAAAACATGTTCACGTATGCGTTTTTTAAATTCGCGTGTAGTCATGCCTATATAAATTAGACCACAAGGGCAAGTGGCATGATAAACCACTGCTCTAGTGGTACAATTGACACTGTGCGTGATAGTATATTTTCTACCTCCAGAGTCAGTAAATTCATTCGTCGTATCAACATTCTTACACGCGACACATTTATTACATGGAGAACAACCCCATTTGGGGCCCTTGGAATTGAAGATATATTTAGAATTTCCCCGATGATAGCTATGAACCAATTGATCCCGTAAATTTCTAGCTCTACGGTACGTGACCTTAGGGAATCGATCAATGCAACCAGATATGGTCTTATCCAATGACAAGATAGACCAATGCTTTCTTAAGATATCAAGCATATCACTACTCCTAGAGTTGTAATCAAAAATGCATCGTACCCTGTCATTGGACAATTCCCTCTTTTGTTTGACTCTCAGAAGATCAGTTCTATCACTATGACGTGCTCTGGCATAGGCTCGACAGATACTTTCTTTATTATAACCCCGATCTCTAAACCTGACACATAAGTCAGTTGCTTGCTTCTCAAAAAGGTTATTGTTAGAACAAATGCGTCTAGCGCGTAGGAACTGTCCAGTTGGAATGTTACGGATGAGATGGTTTGGGTGTTGAGAAGTAGCGCATAATACAGAATTGGCTGATGTAGCTTTACGAAATAAGTCAGTTTGGATGAAACCAAGTTCATCCACCTGAAGAGAAATATCCAAAAAATCAATAACAGTTTTACTACTTTTGAACGTGAGTTTAATATTGAATTCATTTTCATTCAATTCATGAATAAATGACTCCAGTTCCTCCTGTGTCCCCTGCCATACCATCAAGATATCGTCAATATATCTCCACCAGGAGATGACATTGCTGGAAAGGCAGGATGGATCAGCTTCTGCTACTGGCCGATTCGTCATTTCCGGTTGTCGGCACTAGCGTTCACTTCCGTGTTTGGTGTGCGGCTTGATTAATATTTTGTTCCATGTGTCGATTAGGGTAATGCCTTGATGCAGCTGTCTACCGGTTATATTCGTTCCTGATTGGTTCACTGTTTGTTAAATACCTTCCTCTCCAGCATTCCACCACCCCTGGACGAAGCTTTGATGCGAAACGCGCGTCGGGTGTGGTGGGTGCCTGGACTTCTTTATACCACATAGGTAATTATGTATGATCTTCCTTTTTTTGGGGTATTTTGTTGATACATTTATTTTTTTCTTACTTGTTTTTGTTATTATACTGATCACTATTCACTATATGTATTTTTAGGTACTCCAACTTTATTAGCACACTTTATATTCTTTATGTGTATTATACTTTGGATCATATATGTACATGTTTTTAGTAGTCCAGGTGACCCACCAAATTTCTTTGCGGTGATCACTGGATCTTTTATATATTAAATATATTTTCAATAAAAAAATTTTTTATATACACTATTTGAGTCTTTGTATGACTTGTGTTTTTGGTGTTATCTATATTTATTAACTTTGTAGGTGTTTATCTATTTTTCAGTTCTTGACTATCCATTATGGATTACAGGAGCAGAGATGCTTCCTGGTTGAAACGTGCTCAGGATGTTTTTTCCAGTGATTCACCGCAATCCCAGGATTCAGTGCAGAAGGTTGCTCTTAAAAAAACTTTTTCTAACCTCCTTAATCGTCGCACACGTGTTTGGTGGAATAAAACCTCATTGGAAAACTATATAAAGAAAGGGTTAACCCCTCGAGGTTTGAGAGTTCAAGTTTTTCCATCTTTTCCCATGGAGGATGTTAATCTTCGTCTCCGATGGGAATCAGCCTGTAATTTATGTACAAATACGTTTATGGAAATTATTATTGAAAACAATTCCAAGGCCCTAGATGAACTGGGTATTGAAATTGATGAGATACAGAAAAAATTACAGGCTGAATGTTCTAAGGAGGAAATGGAGGATTTTAAAAGGGACATTGAAAAGAGTTGTACTGAATGGGAGAATCAGATCTCTGCAACCAAAACTAAAAAAATCCAACGAGATATGGATGATAAAAAACAAAATAGGACTTTCAGGTGGAATTTTAAGAAACCCAGTAAAATGGACGTGTCTGTTGTGGACTCGGCAGGTGTTTCTACAGCCAGAGGTTCTTCTACCACTTCTAACAGTACCAATAGGTATCCTTTTAGACACAATAAACGCAGATTTGACTACAATCATCGACAGAATGGGAGGAAGCATTTTGATTCCACCAAGGGGGGTGATTCCAGTTCATCTTTAAAGGTAATTAATCTCTCCAATATTTCTTTGTCCCCTGACCAAATATCCGTTCTTAGTCGTGGTCTCTCTTTTTCCCCATCATCCAGATTTGATAGATTTTCAGCTGTTAAAGACCTCCACCTATTTGCCCGTAAGCTTATTTTTAAGAAAATGTATGCAAATCAAAATACGGGCTTGATATCCCCCTCTATTGTGGAAAGAGAAGCATTACAGGCATTGGAGGAGCTAGCTGAAGAGGGATCGGTAGATAATATTTGTAAGTATCCTAAACATCTTCTACCTAAATCTAAAAAATTTCCACAAATTTCTAGTTGTCCAGAAGTTGACTTATTTGTGCGACTGGTGATGGAGGATATATCTAAAATTCCTGAGACCATCAGTAATGATAATATTACAAGTAATGAAAGGAGGGCTCTGAGAGAATTGGAGAGATGTAAAGATGTTATTATCAAACCCTCAGATAAAGGGGGAAATGTGGTCATCTGGCCCCTGGAAATGTATGAGAGGGAGATGCTGAGACAACTTTCTAATAAAAATTGCTATCAGAGACTCACTTTCAATCCTTTATCCAAATTCAGAACTGAATTTAAATCCCTCCTCTCTGATGCTGTGGAAGCAAGTGTTATCTCTATGAAACAAATGGAGGGGTTATGGATTGAAGATCCTTCTGTGGCTGGAATCTATTTCTTCCTAAAGTCCATAAGGACTCGATAAATCCCCCAGGTAGGCCCATCGTGTCGGGGATTGGGAGTCTCTGCGATTGTATGTGTAAATTTATTGATCATTTTTTAAGACCAATGGTTGAAACCCTTCCTTCTTATTTGAAGGATACCAATGATGTTCTCAGAAAGGTTGAACATGTCCAGTTGGAACAAGACATGTATTTGGTGACTTGCGACATTGAGTCACTTTACACGTCGATACGGCATGATGATGGTATTGCGGCTGTTCGTTTTTTTCTCAATAATAGCACTTTGGATGAAGATTTTTGTGAGTTTTTGATTTCTGCTCTTTCCTTCATTCTTACTCATAATTTTTTTATGTTTAAGGAAGTACTCTACCTACAGCTCCAGGGTACTGCAATGGGGGCGTCTTGTGCGCCCTCTTATGCAAATTTGTTCCTGGGGCTGTGGGAGAGGAATATTTTTCAATCTGATCCATCCTGCCTTTCCAGCAATGTCATCTCCTGGTGGAGATATATTGACGATATCTTGATGGTATGGCAGGGGACACAGGAGGAACTGGAGTCATTTATTCATGAATTGAATGAAAATGAATTCAATATTAAACTCACGTTCAAAAGTAGTAAAACTGTTATTGATTTTTTGGATATTTCTCTTCAGGTGGATGAACTTGGTTTCATCCAAACTGACTTATTTCGTAAAGCTACATCAGCCAATTCTGTATTATGCGCTACTTCTCAACACCCAAACCATCTCATCCGTAACATTCCAACTGGACAGTTCCTACGCGCTAGACGCATTTGTTCTAACAATAACCTTTTTGAGAAGCAAGCAACTGACTTATGTGTCAGGTTTAGAGATCGGGGTTATAATAAAGAAAGTATCTGTCGAGCCTATGCCAGAGCACGTCATAGTGATAGAACTGATCTTCTGAGAGTCAAACAAAAGAGGGAATTGTCCAATGACAGGGTACGATGCATTTTTGATTACAACTCTAGGAGTAGTGATATGCTTGATATCTTAAGAAAGCATTGGTCTATCTTGTCATTGGATAAGACCATATCTGGTTGCATTGATCGATTCCCTAAGGTCACGTACCGTAGAGCTAGAAATTTACGGGATCAATTGGTTCATAGCTATCATCGGGGAAATTCTAAATATATCTTCAATTCCAAGGGCCCCAAATGGGGTTGTTCTCCATGTAATAAATGTGTCGCGTGTAAGAATGTTGATACGACGAATGAATTTACTGACTCTGGAGGTAGAAAATATACTATCACGCACAGTGTCAATTGTACCACTAGAGCAGTGGTTTATCATGCCACTTGCCCTTGTGGTCTAATTTATATAGGCATGACTACACGCGAATTTAAAAAACGCATACGTGAACATGTTTTGGATATTGAAGGGCAGCTGGGATAGAGGACCCCTCAGTCTTGAAACCAATTCCCCGCCATTTCTGGCTTAAACACAATTGTGACCCCAGTGGTCTTCTCTTTAAGGGTATAGATCATGTTTTCATTGGGCCACGTGGTGGTAATTGGAAGAAACTCTTAGCCCAAAAAGAGACTACTTGGATATACAAATTGGATACCATTGCCCCACTGGGTCTCAATGAAAACAATAGCTTTGTCCCTTTTTTATAATTTTTTATAATTTTTTTCTCTAATTCGATTTTAATAAAATATGTTTTTATTTTTGACATTTGTTTTTTATTCTTATTTGTGCATTTGGTCCTATCTTCTGTTGTTTCCTTATGCTGGTTCTAACAACTATTTTTATTTGATCTTTATTATTCAGGTGTTCAACGGCCTCAATCTGCGGCAACTTATTAAATATACATTGACGTTATATGCATTATTCACTTTCATCATTTATGTCACGTTATATTTGTTGTATAAATTGTTATATTATTATTATATATATATTTTTTTGTACATTATTTTGTCACAGTGTTTGTTCATTTTCGTTGTAATTATTTATTTTTGTATGTATTGGTTGTCACTTTGCCGCTTTACGTTGGTTTAAATGCCTGTGTCCTATCACTCACGTGAGTTTCAGTTATTGCGATCTTATTTTGATCGCATAACTGGATTCTATTTATCTTCTCAGGCGCTTTACCTTATATTTTATGTGTTCGGCCGATATCTGTATGTCCGGTTTAAATGCTGCAAGTGTTGTGTCAAAAAGGTTGCTTAGTTACACATACTTCGCTTTGCCTTCTGTCGCTACCTAAGATGCCGATTCGTCATTTCCGGTTTTGCGGCATTGATTACTATGCCGACTTGTCATTTTCGGCGTTCTAGCTTCTGCTACTGGCCGATTCGTCATTTCCGGTTGTCGGCACTAGCGTTCACTTCCGTGTTTGGTGTGCGGCTTGATTAATATTTTGTTCCATGTGTCGATTAGGGTAATGCCTTGATGCAGCTGTCTACCAGTTATATTCGTTCCTGATTGGTTCACTGTTTGTTAAATACCTTCCTCTCCAGCATTCCACCACCCCTGGACGAAGCTTTGATGCGAAACGCGCGTCGGGTGTGGTGGGTGCCTGGACTTCTTTATACCACATAGGTAATTATGTATGATCTTCCTTTTTTTGGGGTATTTTGTTGATACATTTATTTTTTTCTTACTTGTTTTTGTTATTATACTGATCACTATTCACTATATGTATTTTTAGGTACTCCAACTTTATTAGCACACTTTATATTCTTTATGTGTATTATACTTTGGATCATATATGTACATGTTTTTAGTAGTCCAGGTGACCCACCAAATTTCTTTGCGGTGATCACTGGATCTTTTATATATTAAATATATTTTCAATAAAAAATTTTTTTATATACACTATTTGAGTCTTTGTATGACTTGTGTTTTTGGTGTTATCTATATTTATTAACTTTGTAGGTGTTTATCTATTTTTCAGTTCTTGACTATCCATTATGGATTACAGGAGCAGAGATGCTTCCTGGTTGAAACGTGCTCAGGATGTTTTTTCCAGTGATTCACCGCAATCCCAGGATTCAGTGCAGAAGGTTGCTCTTAAAAAAACTTTTTCTAACCTCCTTAATCGTCGCACACGTGTTTGGTGGAATAAAACCTCATTGGAAAACTATATAAAGAAAGGGTTAACCCCTCGAGGTTTGAGAGTTCAAGTTTTTCCATCTTTTCCCATGGAGGATGTTAATCTTCGTCTCCGATGGGAATCAGCCTGTAATTTATGTACAAATACGTTTATGGAAATTATTACTGAAAACAATTCCAAGGCCCTAGATGAACTGGGTATTGAAATTGATGAGATACAGAAAAAATTACAGGCTGAATGTTCTAAGGAGGAAATGGAGGATTTTAAAAGGGACATTGAAAAGAGTTGTACTGAATGGGAGAATCAGATCTCTGCAACCAAAACTAAAAAATTCCAACGAGATATGGATGATAAAAAACAAAATAGGACTTTCAGGTGGAATTTTAAGAAACCCAGTAAAATGGACGTGTCTGTTGTGGACTCGGCAGGTGTTTCTACAGCCAGAGGTTCTTCTACCACTTCTAACAGTACCAATAGGTATCCTTTTAGACACAATAAACGCAGATTTGACTACAATCATCGACAGAATGGGAGGAAGCATTTTGATTCCACAAGGGGGGTGATTCCAGTTCATCTTTAAAGGTAATTAATCTCTCCAATATTTCTTTGTCCCCTGACCAAATATCCGTTCTTAGTCGTGGTCTCTCTTTTTCCCCATCATCCAGATTTGATAGATTTTCAGCTGTTAAAGACCTCCACCTATTTGCCCGTAAGCTTATTTTTAAGAAAATGTATGCAAATCAAAATACGGGCTTGATATCCCCCTCTATTGTGGAAAGAGAAGCATTACAGGCATTGGAGGAGCTAGCTGAAGAGGGATCGGTAGATAATATTTGTAAGTATCCTAAACATCTTCTACCTAAATCTAAAAAATTTCCACAAATTTCTAGTTGTCCAGAAGTTGACTTATTTGTGCGACTGGTGATGGAGGATATATCTAAAATTCCTGAGACCATCAGTAATGATAATATTACAAGTAATGAAAGGAGGGCTCTGAGAGAATTGGAGAGATGTAAAGATGTTATTATCAAACCCTCAGATAAAGGGGGAAATGTGGTCATCTGGCCCCTGGAAATGTATGAGAGGGAGATGCTGAGACAACTTTCTAATAAAAATTGCTATCAGAGACTCACTTTCAATCCTTTATCCAAATTCAGAACTGAATTTAAATCCCTCCTCTCTGATGCTGTGGAAGCAAGTGTTATCTCTATGAAACAAATGGAGGGGTTATGGATTGAAGATCCTTCTGTGGCTGGAATCTATCTTCTTCCTAAAGTCCATAAGGACTCGATAAATCCCCCAGGTAGGCCCATCGTGTCGGGGATTGGGAGTCTCTGCGATTGTATGTGTAAATTTATTGATCATTTTTTAAGACCAATGGTTGAAACCCTTCCTTCTTATTTGAAGGATACCAATGATGTTCTCAGAAAGGTTGAACATGTCCAGTTGGAACAAGACATGTATTTGGTGACTTGCGACATTGAGTCACTTTACACGTCGATACGGCATGATGATGGTATTGCGGCTGTTCGTTTTTTTCTCAATAATAGCACTTTGGATGAAGATTTTTGTGAGTTTTTGATTTCTGCTCTTTCCTTCATTCTTACTCATAATTTTTTTATGTTTAAGGAAGTACTCTACCTACAGCTCCAGGGTACTGCAATGGGGGCGTCTTGTGCGCCCTCTTATGCAAATTTGTTCCTGGGGCTGTGGGAGAGGAATATTTTTCAATCTGATCCATCCTGCCTTTCCAGCAATGTCATCTCCTGGTGGAGATATATTGACGATATCTTGATGGTATGGCAGGGGACACAGGAGGAACTGGAGTCATTTATTCATGAATTGAATGAAAATGAATTCAATATTAAACTCACGTTCAAAAGTAGTAAAACTGTTATTGATTTTTTGGATATTTCTCTTCAGGTGGATGAACTTGGTTTCATCCAAACTGACTTATTTCGTAAAGCTACATCAGCCAATTCTGTATTATGCGCTACTTCTCAACACCCAAACCATCTCATCCGTAACATTCCAACTGGACAGTTCCTACGCGCTAGACGCATTTGTTCTAACAATAACCTTTTTGAGAAGCAAGCAACTGACTTATGTGTCAGGTTTAGAGATCGGGGTTATAATAAAGAAAGTATCTGTCGAGCCTATGCCAGAGCACGTCATAGTGATAGAACTGATCTTCTGAGAGTCAAACAAAAGAGGGAATTGTCCAATGACAGGGTACGATGCATTTTTGATTACAACTCTAGGAGTAGTGATATGCTTGATATCTTAAGAAAGCATTGGTCTATCTTGTCATTGGATAAGACCATATCTGGTTGCATTGATCGATTCCCTAAGGTCACGTACCGTAGAGCTAGAAATTTACGGGATCAATTGGTTCATAGCTATCATCGGGGAAATTCTAAATATATCTTCAATTCCAAGGGCCCCAAATGGGGTTGTTCTCCATGTAATAAATGTGTCGCGTGTAAGAATGTTGATACGACGAATGAATTTACTGACTCTGGAGGTAGAAAATATACTATCACGCACAGTGTCAATTGTACCACTAGAGCAGTGGTTTATCATGCCACTTGCCCTTGTGGTCTAATTTATATAGGCATGACTACACGCGAATTTAAAAAACGCATACGTGAACATGTTTTGGATATTGAAGGGGCAGCTGGGATAGAGGACCCCTCAGTCTTGAAACCAATTCCCCGCCATTTCTGGCTTAAACACAATTGTGACCCCAGTGGTCTTCTCTTTAAGGGTATAGATCATGTTTTCATTGGGCCACGTGGTGGTAATTGGAAGAAACTCTTAGCCCAAAAAGAGACTACTTGGATATACAAATTGGATACCATTGCCCCACTGGGTCTCAATGAAAACAATAGCTTTGTCCCTTTTTTATAATTTTTTATAATTTTATTTCTCTAATTCGATTTTAATAAAATATGTTTTTATTTTTGACATTTGTTTTTTATTCTTATTTGTGCATTTGGTCCTATCTTCTGTTGTTTCCTTATGCTGGTTCTAACAACTATTTTTATTTGATCTTTATTATTCAGGTGTTCAACGGCCTCAATCTGCGGCAACTTATTAAATATACATTGACGTTATATGCATTATTCACTTTCATCATTTATGTCACGTTATATTTGTTGTATAAATTGTTATATTATTATTATATATATATTTTTTTTGTACATTATTTTGTCACAGTGTTTGTTCATTTTCGTTGTAATTATTTATTTTTGTATGTATTGGTTGTCACTTTGCCGCTTTACGTTGGTTTAAATGCCTGTGTCCTATCACTCACGTGAGTTTCAGTTATTGCGATCTTATTTTGATCGCATAACTGGATTCTATTTATCTTCTCAGGCGCTTTACCTTATATTTTATGTGTTCGGCCGATATCTGTATGTCCGGTTTAAATGCTGCAAGTGTTGTGTCAAAAAGGTTGCTTAGTTACACATACTTCGCTTTGCCTCTGTCGCTACCTAAGATGCCGATTCGTCATTTCCGGTTTTGCGGCATTGATTACTATGCCGACTTGTCATTTTCGGCGTTCTAGCTTCTGCTACTGGCCGATTCGTCATTTCCGGTTGTCGGCACTAGCGTTCACTTCCGTGTTTGGTGTGCGGCTTGATTAATATTTTGTTCCATGTGTCGATTAGGGTAATGGCTTGATGCAGCTGTCTACCGGTTATATTCGTTCCTGATTGGTTCACTGTTTGTTAAATACCTTCCTCTCCAGCATTCCACCACCCCTGGACGAAGCTTTGATGCGAAACGCGCGTCGGGTGTGGTGGGTGCTGGACTTCTTTATACCACATAGGTAATTATGTATGATCTTCCTTTTTTTGGGGTATTTTGTTGATACATTTATTTTTTTCTTACTTGTTTTTGTTATTATACTGATCACTATTCACTATATGTATTTTAGGTACTCCAACTTTATTAGCACACTTTATATTCTTTATGTGTATTATACTTTGGATCATATATGTACATGTTTTTAGTAGTCCAGGTGACCCACCAAATTTCTTTGCGGTGATCACTGGATCTTTTATATATTAAATATATTTTCAATAAAAAAATTTTTATATACACTATTTGAGTCTTTGTATGACTTGTGTTTTTGGTGTTGTTCACAATCTGTGAAAGGCTACTCCTTTGTCTACTTCTATAGTGTTTGCAACCAATGTATTGGATACGGATGGAAGCGCGTCACACTAATAGATTATATTTTAAATGGAATGGAACAGAACCAATTGGAGATAAATGAAAAGGATGAGGCACTGAGACACGCTCAGCAGAGTACAAGCAGCAGTGCTTGAACAAGTAACTGGAGCGTGATGTGCACTCAAAAAATAAAAAACACAGACTGAAGTGAACACTGAAACACAACTGTTCACAATCTGTGAAAGGCTACTCCTTTGTCTACTTCTATAGTGTTTGCAACCAATGTATTGGATACGGATGGAAGCGCGTCACACTAATAGATTATATTTTAAATGGAATGGAGCAGAACCAATTGGAGATAAATGAAAAGGATGAGGCACTGAGACACGCTCAGCAGAGTACAAGCAGCAGTGCTTGAACAAGTAACTGGAGCGTGATGTGCACTCAAAAATAAAAAACACAGACTGAAGTGAACACTGAAACACAACTGTTCACAATCTGTGAAAGGCTACTCCTTTGTCTACTTCTATAGTGTTTGCAACCAATGTATTGGA
Organism: Oophaga sylvatica; assembly: GCA_033576555.1. Classification (NCBI taxonomy): domain Eukaryota; kingdom Metazoa; phylum Chordata; class Amphibia; order Anura; family Dendrobatidae; genus Oophaga; species Oophaga sylvatica. The sequence goes on along the minus strand of JARQOD010001046.1, from coordinate 44,700 downwards.
TACGGATGGAAGCGCGTCACACTAATAGATTATATTTTAAATGGAATGGAGCAGAACCAATTGGAGATAAATGAAAAGGATGAGGCACTGAGACACGCTCAGCAGAGTACAAGCAGCAGTGCTTGAACAAGTAACTGGAGCGTGATGTGCACTCAAAAAATAAAAAACACAGACTGAAGTGAACACTGAAACACAACTGTTCACAATCTGTGAAAGGCTACTCCTTTGTCTACTTCTATAGTGTTTGCAACCAATGTATTGGATACGGATGGAAGCGCGTCACACTAATAGATTATATTTTAAATGGAATGGAGCAGAACCAATTGGAGATAAATGAAAAGGATGAGGCACTGAGACACGCTCAGCAGAGTACAAGCAGCAGTGCTTGAACAAGTAACTGGAGCGTGATGTGCACTCAAAAAATAAAAAACACAGACTGAAGTGAACACTGAAATACAACTGTTCACAATCTGTGAAAGGCTACTCCTTTGTCTACTTCTATAGTGTTTGCAACCAATGTATTGGATACGGATGGAAGCGCGTCACACTAATAGATTATATTTTAAATGGAATGGAGCAGAACCAATTGGAGATAAATGAAAAGGATGAGGCACTGAGACACGCTCAGCAGAGTACAAGCAGCAGTGCTTGAACAAGTAACTGGAGCGTGATGTGCACTCAAAAAATAAAAAACACAGACTGAAGTGAACACTGAAATACAACTGTTCACAATCTGTGAAAGGCTACTCCTTTGTCTACTTCTATAGTGTTTGCAACCAATGTATTGGATACGGATGGAAGCGCGTCACACTAATAGATTATATTTTAAATGGAATGGAGCAGAACCAATTGGAGATAAATGAAAAGGATGAGGCACTGAGACACGCTCAGCAGAGTACAAGCAACAGTGCTTGAACAAGTAACTGGAGCGTGATGTGCACTCAAAAAATAAAAAACACAGACTGAAGTGAACACTGAAACACAACTGTTCACAATCTGTGAAAGGCTACTCCTTTGTCTACTTCTATAGTGTTTGCAACCAATGTATTGGATACGGATGGAAGCGCGTCACACTAATAGATTATATTTTAAATGGAATGGAGCAGAACCAATTGAAGATAAATGAAAAGGATGAGGCACTGAGACACGCTCAGCAGAGTACAAGCAGCAGTGCTTGAACAAGTAACTGGAGCGTGATGTGCACTCAAAAAAAAAAACACAGACTGAAGTGAACACTGAAACACAACTGTTCACAATCTGTGAAAGGCTACTCCTTTGTCTACTTCTATAGTGTTTGCAACCAATGTATTGGATACGGATGGAAGCGCGTCACACTAATAGTTAAATTGCATGGAGCTGCAAGAATTACACTGAAGAAAAAAAAAAGAGTCTGTGAGTGACACGTGCAGATGCCTACAGACAGCGTTGCATGCAGAGCAAACTGCAGCGTCACCTGCACTCACACACACCTTGCAGAGCTGTTAAAACAACACTGCAGGCAAAAGGAAGCTTTACACAGCGGTTGGTGCTAGCCTGCCTACAGCACAGTACACTAAATCGCAATCTCTAACTGTCCCTCAGAGTCAGCACAGCAGCGTTCTGTCCCTTACTGAATTCACAGCACAGTGACGCTAAAATGGCGGCGGCGCCTTTTATAGTGCATTCTGACATCATTTCAGCATCCAATCACAGCCATGCCATTAGTTAACATGACCGCAGCAGTACAGGATGTGCCCACACTTCTTAGGATTCCTCATTGGCTGACTAAAATCACATTGCCTCTCAAAGAATTATGGGAACTTCCGATTCCGGTATACGATATATGGAAAATATCGAAACTAAGTATCGAAAGGCCGATAGAGCTAATATCGGCCGATACCCGATACTTGCGGTATCGTATCGCTCAACACTACCTGTGATGTTAAAAAAATTAGAACAACAATACAAGTGTGCTCAAGCAAACAGATCCAATACATATAGCTTACCTTATAGTGACCATGAGACGCTCCGCCGGAGAAATCGAGAAGCGACAATAGGTGTCGGATCTTCGGATTTGTTCTCCAACACGCTCCAGCAAACAGTCAAAATTCTCTTTCTTCATCCGAAGATAGGCAAAAAATTTATCAGGGTTTTCTCTCAGCTCCATGTTGAGTGTAGAATACACACCACGGGTTAGTCTCTGTGCTGTGATGGGGTGGATCCACATACGGCGTCGTCGTTGGCGCTGACGCATAATGCGCTTCTCGATCTTTCTCTCATTCTCCATAACTATAATCTTCAAGCGATTCGCCTCCGCAGTAAAATCCATCAGATTCTTGAAGATATTGCCAATAATCACATCCATGTTCGCCAGTCACTTGCTACTTGCTCTTCTCTCCAACCTGCACTTGTTCCTCCACAACCTGTCAAAGACGGGCTGTAGTAACAGTGTATATATAGGATTACAGCAGCCAATCATGTTTGGAACCCCAAAAAAGGGCGTTTTTAAAAACTGGATCTGGCGTAATCCGTCAAAAACGGATAAAAAAACGGATACACCGGATGAGACGGATCCGGTTTTTGTTCGGAGGCCTGAGACGGATCCGGCGAAAAAACGAATGCGTCTCATTCGGTTTTACATACTAGTTGCCGGATGCGGCGATCCGGCAAAACGCCGGTGGCGCCGTCAGGCGCAAAACGGATGTGTGAAAGAGGCCTAAGGCTGACTGCACAGGCTGCCTTACAGTGACTGCCCACTTTCCATAAGTAGCTTTGCCTTCTCCATACGGGCTACACATCAGGATCTGTCCATTGGTCCATCTTTCTGAGCAGTACAATTTATAGGTAGCTGATGATACTACTACTATTATCTGGACAACTCTCAATTATTAACCTGGCTTAAAGTCACCTTTCAATAGCAAGGCGGCCTTACCCCATTATTAACCCATTAGCCACCGCTACAGGGCAATGGGAATAGACGGGCTAAGTGCCAGAAAAGGCGCATCTCATCATAGATGTGCCTTTTCTGGGGTGGCTGGGGACAGATGTTAGTAGCCAGGGGGGGCACAAAAAAAATGCACCCTCCCTAGGCTATTATTATCTGCCCCCACTAGCTGGCTTTGCCAGTCTGGTGGAGAAAATACAGCGGGAGCCCACGCATTTTTTTCAACGAATTTACACATTTAATTAACCCCTACATGTATGAAATTTTGCACACATACACTCATGTAATTGTTAGTGAAAACCATATTTCAAACTACATGAAATGACATGGTTAACTGTATGTAAACCATATGTCATTTCATGTCAGATTCTGTAATTTCACAAAAGCCGGCAATTGAATTAGCGGCTACTATGCTATGTAGAAGTGTATGAACTATAAATATATGTATATGATATATATATATATATATATGTCTCAATAACATATATATATATATATATATATATATATTTATATATACAGCACAGACCAAAAGTTTGGACACACCTTCTCATTTAAAGATTTTTCTGTATTTTCAGGACTATGAAAATTGTAAATTCACACTGAGGCTATGTGCACACGTTGCGGAATTGCCATGGAAATTTCCGCGGCAATTCCGCACCTCCCTGCCGCGGGAAATACGCATATTATAGGTATGCGTATTCCCGCTAAAAACTAGCGTTTTGCAAGCGTAATTAGCTTGCAGAATGCTAGCGTTTTACAAGCGATCTGACAGGTTGGTCACACGAGTCAAACAAGTGTTTGACTCGTGTGACCAACTTTTACTATTGATGCCGCCTATGTCGCATCAATAGTAAAAAGATCTAATGTAAAAATAATAAAAAAAATAATAAATAATGATATTCTCACCTTCCGGCGGCCCCGCAGCTTTCCCGCCTCTCAGCGACGCTCTCGGCCAATCGCGTTCCCAGGAGTCCTTTGCGACAATCACCCCGATGACGTAGCATCACGCGAGACCACTACGTCATCTGGGGATTCTCGCAATGCATTACTGGGAACGGGATTGGCGGGAACGTCGCTGAGAGGCGGGAAAGCTGCGGGGGCCGCCGGAAGGTGAGAATATCATTATTTTTTATTTTAATTATTGTTTTTACATGGATATGGTACCCAGGGCCTGGAGGAGAGTCTCCTGTCCTCCAGACACAGGGTACCATCCGCACATGAACCGCTTACTTTGCGCATGGTGGGCACAGCCACATGCGGAAAGTAATTGGTTCAATGCATTCCTATGGCGGCGGAATCGCCGCGGTTCCGCAAAAAAGAATGAGCACGCTGCGGATTCTCCCACAAAAGAAAGAATAGATATATCCACACAGAATACATATACAGTACAGACCAAAAGTTTGGACACACCTTCTCATTTAAAGATTTTTCTGCATTTTCATGACTATGAAAATTGTACATTCACACTGAAGGCATCAAAACTATGAATTAACACATGTGGAATTATATACTTAACAAAAAAGTGTGAAACAACTATAAATATGTCTCTTATATTCTAGGTTCTTCAAAGTAGCCACCTTTTGCTTTGATGACTGGTTTGCACACTCTTGGCATTGTCTTGATGAGCTTCAAGAGGTAGTCACCGGGAATGGTTTTCACTTCACAGGTGTGCCCTGTCAGGTTTAATAAATGGGATTTCTGGCCTTATAAATGGGGTTGGGACCATCAGTTGTGTTGTGCAGAAGTCTGGTGGATAGACAGCTGATAGTCCTACTGAATAGACTGTTAGAATTTGTATTATGGCAAGAAAAAAGCAGATAAGTAAAGAAAAAAGAGTGGCCATCATTACTTTAGTAAATGAAGGTCAGTCAGTCTGAAAAATTGGGAAAACTTTGAAAGTGTCCCAAGTGCAGTTGCAAAACCATCAAGCGCTACAAAGAAACTGGCTCACATGATGACCACCCCAGGAAAGGAAGACCATGTCACGGGTGTGTCGCTGCGAAGATCGTCGTGATTGCACACCCTGACTTCGCACAGCTGAGTTTCTGGTGCTGGGTGTTTTTCGGCACTGAGGGAGTTAATTCTTTGTCTCTCTGTGCTGGACTGACCAGCCTCGCTCAGCTGCAATTAATGTTTTGTTAATTGATTTCCTTCTTATACCTGCCTGTCTGCTGGGGAAGTGTCGGTGAAAGCATTCATGCAGACCAGCAGAGCGGATCTTATTGAGAAGTCTAAGCTAAGAATACCTGTTGTGGTTTTCTCCTCTCCTCGCTTTATTAGTTATCTCCCTACCTGTTTGTGTTCCCTCTGTATTGATAGTTTTGTATGCAAGGTGTTCTTTTATTTTACCCCTTGTACTGTCTCGTTTGTCTTATACTGTGTGTGAAGGCAGATACCTTCCTGATCCCTGTGGTGGTAATCAGGGTCCTTCTCAGGACTAGATTACAGTGGTTAGGGATTCACAGGAGATAGGGTTTACGCTGGCGGCCTGGACCTCTGTACCATCAACAGTACCTCCAGGTAGAGGGATTAGCCAGGACCCCAGCTTAGGGTCAGCATAGACCCCGGTTCTCCTGTATACAGAGACAGCGTGACATTTTCACCGACCATATTTAAGATTCTCCCAGCCACCATGGATCCAGTAGCCAGTCTAGCTCAGCAGTTGCAGAGTTTGTCCATGGAGCTGAGGGATGTTAAGTCCAAGGTTTTGTACTCCCCGGAGCAAGCCAGAACTGAACCTAAAGTAGCTCTCCCGGACAGGTTCACTGGAGGGCGGGACAAGTTTTTTGCTTTCCGGGAGGCATGTAAATTGTACTTTCGGCTGCGACCTCGGTCATCTGGGAGTGAAGATCAAAGAGTGGGAATTGTCATCTCGCTCCTACAAGGGG
>JARQOD010001046.1:0-38786 GCA_033576555.1 Oophaga sylvatica | reverse complement strand
TGAGTTTCTTGCAAAAAAAAGTAATTTCTTTTTAAGTTATGCTTTCCTTAGATAAGGGGGTTTTAAAAGGGGGAAATTCAACCCCTTAACTTTAAAGGGGTACCAAATTAAGCGACATATTGAGTTCCAAATTTTGTTACCACACCAAAAGGGCCAAAACCTAGGAGTGATGAAGTTTGGATAAGGCGATCTCAAGGGGAATTTGCTGGGTAGTTCCATTTCGGCAGCGCGGAGGGGTCAGGAAGTGAAGTAGCCTTTGGGTAACGGGGGGTACCAAAAAAAGGAGGGGGCAAACAAAAAAGGCATAACAATAGCAGTTAATGAATTAAATCAAAAAGGGATCAATCGAAGGTACGTATCGTACTCAAATTGCTCTCGACCGAAAATCTCCGGGGGGAAGGAGTTAAATGGCCATCAAATTAAGGCCTAAAAAACTGAGGTACCCCTTTAAAAAGGGAAACGGTCCAGGAAAACTAGCCGCTGTAAAGTGAACTGCATCGATTTTTAGCTCGACCGGATCAACGTGGGGGCCCTTGGGGTTTTGCCAGTCATGGGTGGGTTTAAAAGGTTTCGGGTCATAGCTGTAGTTGCGGTCATTTCCCAACCCAACTTTTTGCCAAGTCGCTCCTTCCTTCGTGGGAATGTATGCAGGGTTCCTCTGGCCCCCAAGAGTTCAGTGGAAAAGCCCCTTTTGTCTGTATAGAAGCTGTCTGAGAGCGGAGGTCAGAGGGTGGAGGTTTCTTCGCGTTGTAAGGGGGCTTGAGATAAAACAGTATAAAGCTGAAATCGGTATGGCGTAGGGAATTCCTTATTTTCCGGGCTGCAAGAAATTTTGCGCTCTTTAATATGGAAAAAAATGGACTTTGGAAATACATCCTCGGAATTTTGGCGGCAAGTTTGGGCTTAGGAAGCCTAGTTTCGACGATATAAGATCGCGGTCGGGGCGTCGGAACAAAATTTGGGAACGTTTTCCACATAGTCCTGAAAGGGTTTTGAGAGGGGGCGACTTGGCACCCTCTTTTTAATATTTTTTTGCGGTGTCTGTCTTCAATATCCGCCATTTGGATTTTAGGGATTTCACCTCGTCATTAATGCATGTGGGGGTCTATAAGGGGTTATGCGTCTATTCCTCCCCCATTTTTTGTTTCTGTGTTACCTGTATGAACATTGTCCACAGATGCATCCACTGCAGCCTTTTTTTATCCAGTTTACCTTGTATTGATCCACTCAAGGCAATGATTAGCTCCTTTATTACGCTTCTGAGGCAGGCTGATTAGAAGCTGGAGCAGAAAATGCAGCAATAAGGTCTGATTGTGACTCACCCACAGGGGCCTCCGTTCGTGGTTTTTGTTTCTGAGGGCTGGAGGAAGGAGAGGAATCTGTCGCTATGTTGAGGTGTCCTGCGACCCCACTCTTCTTCCTGCTCAGTTGCAGCTATGAGCTTTTGCACACGCGGTGGGTGTTGGGAAGAGCGGCGAGACTGGCTGGAGTGATCGGGTGTTGCTTGCGGTGAGTGTGGTGGTCTCAACGTCGGGGAGCTATGTCGCAGGGCTGCAATGCGGCCGCGGGTATTGGCAGCTGCTGGTGTCATCTTGGGTGCAGATCGCCCGCGTCCCGGCGCCTTGTTAGAGCCCCGTCACCAGGCCAGCAGGATAGAAGTCCGTGAGGCGCTTAGTGGCTGCCCGATCTTTCCTTTTGGACATCTGGGTAAGCCTTGATTTCCCCTTCGTCACAAGGGACCGGCTTGTGTGCTTATTAAAGGGAAAATAGTCGGCTATGAGGCGGGAACAGAGCGCTCAAATTAGCACGTCTTGCTCTGTAGGCGGTAGCCACGCCCCCCAGAAAATACTTTTTTTTTAAAAGATGTATTTCAGTTAGTGGTTTATGGTCAATCGAGTCCAGTGCTGCTATAATCGGAAAACACCCATGCAATAGTCTACTACTGGAGAAACCATTTTAAAGAATTTTCCACAATATTTTTTTCTGTCCAATGGACTGTGTCACAGAAAATACCAAAACTGAGCACTCACCTACTCCTACAACATTTCATCGCTGCAACCAAAAAACAAATAATGCAGCAGCAGTGTAGACAATGTCCACACGTTACAGATTTGTTGAGGATAGCAGCAGATTTTCAGCGCGGAATTGCAGCAGATCTGCAAGTGTTTGAGCAAGCAATGTTAAGCAATGGGAAAAAAAATTGCTGTGCACATGCTGCAGAAAATTTTGCACTAAATCCACAACGGTTTATTTTCCGAAGCATGGCAATTCTTTTTGCCGATCCACTGCGTTCCTACACCCATGAGTTAGTGAAATCCGCAAGGCAAAAAACGCATGACAATCCACACAAAATCCGCAAAAATACGCATAAAAAACGCGCAAATTTTTACATACGTTTTCTGCCAAGAGAGGCAGAATCCGCTCAGGAAATTCCACAGCCCAGTCCGCAACGTGTGCCATACCCTAAGTGGGCAGTTATAGTATGAAAAATAACTGCCCACTTCTAAGCCACAAAATGCATTTATTAGTGCTCACATGCTAGTTAAAGGGTTTTCAGGTTCTATGTGAATAAATGCCTCACTATTTTTGAGATATTTCTTTGCCATCATTTAAATCAGAACACGCAAATTTACCAAAAACTGGTTTGGGTAATAATTGAGACAGACTTGTGATGCATTTGGTTTATATTCAAAGAATTGAAACTTCTACACACCCAATCTTGCTCTTAGCGGAGAAGTGGCTACGAGCATTTAAAAGCATCTTGACAATCAGAAAATGTAAAATGTTACAAAGTTCTACAATAATAATATAGTTGGTGTCATGCATTATAGGATGTTCATTCTCTTTCTATACACTGTAAACATTTAGTATGTAAAAGATAAAAGCTTATATTTGTCCTATACTCCAAGTATATACAATGGCAATTACATAACTAACTTAGTAATCAGCACTTACCTTCCTGACCTGGAGACAGGTTACATAAATATTGTAACAATGCTACTCGCTTGGGAGAAGGATGAGTTATCATGGGTGTCGTCTGTGGATGGTAAAACTGATGTCTGCTGTAGTGCAATTTGCAAGGCCTTACATAGTTCAATCATCACGTTACTCTTAAAGAATGTCCCTTGGTCAGTCAAGATCTCCTTCAGTAGTCCTGTCAGGTCAAATATGTGGACCAAACTCGTGGACTATACTTTTTTGCAGATGAGATTCTCTGGGGAAACCGCTTCTGGGTAAAGTGTATTATATTCAACTAATATATTGTCTCTGGTTTACTGTGACAAAGAGGAGCCAGAAGACCGCAGTGTCTGATTTCTCCTACTCCTGCACTGCTTAGAAGTACTTCACCTTCATATGAAATGGTGCAGGTTTCCTTTAGCAATCCAGGGGTTAATCTGCTCAGTTGAGAGCTTTGGAACTTTCTGCATTAAGGCTCTCAGCTGTTTACTGTTAGCCACAACATTCCTATATAATTTGGACCCTGGCTAATGGCCAGGATCATTGCCAGAGCTAGCTTATGCTGCACGGTTAGGAGATGGTGGTTTGTGGCTGTTGTTGAGAAGCATCGGGTGGCTTTATCTGAGATGTTGCTACGTTTTGTGTTTGGGCTAATTCCCCTCCTTTGGTTTTACCTCATCTTCCATTCTCGGTGTTTTCCTCTGTTGTTTCTGTGAGTATATTTGTATGATTTGTATTTGTCTTTATACCTGTTTGTATTACCTTGTTAGTCTGGTTGGTGTTATTATGGTAAACTACTCCCTTCTTCCTGGGAGGAGGAAGGGTACAGACTGGACCCGGGGATACCCAACAACAACAGAGTCGTGACATATATTGATGCCCATGAGCAGACTAAACCAGAGTGCTAGATCCATAGCAGTTGCTCAAATGGCAACTCTATGATGGGTAGTGGCATGAGGGGATTGATAAAGTGAGAGGTGGGAGAGGTGAACTGGCAGGTGGGACAGGACTTTGAATTCCTTAGGATTTTATCAGTGACATCTAGGTCAATAGAACCTGTGAGTGACCCATTATTGGGTTTTGTCCAGACTCAGATGGCCACCCTGGACATGGAAATGGGTCATGACTAACACCCACCATCTATAGGGTCCTAGTACAACAATTGCTGCACTATTTCTTCTCTAAGCTTAGTAACTCGATACAATAAGTCCCCACATCATAAAATAGGGAAATCTGGTGTCAACCCCCGGCTCCTGCGCTTTGCCTTTGATAATGGTTGCATTATTGAACGCCTCTTTTAGAGTTATTATGTCCCTATGTTGGGTAGATCCAAAATTTTCTCCAGTCACCACATCTCAGAGATGTCAGCCTCAGGGGCTGCTATCTCCTTATCCCCCATCATTATACAGAAGGAAACTGTCAGACTCAGGGTGTGGTAAGATTTCTTTAGGGCCAAACAATCTCTTATCCGAGAAACCAAGGCTTATCCTCTTCCCCCACAAGTTCCAAAACAATGCATAGTCCAGGCCTATGATTAATTGGGTGCAATAAATCCTAGACCATGCCGACCTCATGGGACTCAGTACCTCGAGCTGTCTCAATGACCACTCTGGCCACTAGATAGTCTTTAGCATCCCTGAATGCAGTGGGACGCCCATATTCTTCCCAGGGTCAGTTAGATTGGAAGTGTGGCAATCAAGAGTGGCACCAAACTCCGAGTGTAGTAATCCAGTCATTTGCAGACCATTAATTTCTACGGGACAAGCTTGTGGCCCTCTCAGGGTGGACAGTCCATACTGCAGACCAGATGTGCGTAGAACAAACACCAACCTCCCATGCAAATTACATTGCCTCCCCAAGGAACCCTTAACCCCCAATACCTTTCAACCAGTCCAACCAGGTCATTGAGTTCCGGGGATCTTTTGGGCAAACTAAGTCTGCATCGGCCTCAGAAGGGAGTGTACGAATCGGTCCATTACAACACGCTCTACCATCTGCATGGCGTAGAGGTAGAGGACTCCAACTGTAACCATTTTTGGATGAGGTGCAGCAGGGAAAACATTTGGGTGCAAGGGAGTTTGTCATGCTAATATGCCAGCGGTGGGACTCGTTGTGCCCCAACAGTCATTGTCACCCCCAAGCATGCCAAAATTTAAGTTTTCAATTTTTCATATTCTTCGGTGCCCTGTAAGGCTAAATCATAGTAGACCTTCTGTGGGTCCTCTGTTAAACACTCCCACCTGGAATGCTGCCTCACTGCTAACACCAAATGTATCAATGTTACTCACTTGGGAGCAGGATGAGGTTCACAGGAACAGTTTCTATTTAAAAGTCCGGCTGGTTTATTTCACTACTCATAAACCAAATCACAAGAAAACAAATTGAGCTCTTATCTGGCACAAAATGAAAACTCATGCTCATTTGGAATAGAGTCCAGCTTCTTAGTCCTTTAGCCAACCTCCATACAAATGTGGTATTCGCAGGTACACGGGATGAAGTGGCGAGACGGAGCAAGCTTAATTTAACCTTTATATAGGGGTTATGTGAATAACTGGTAAGCTGACAATAGTTCTCCTCGCAGGGATAGTAGACAATAATACACAAATAACTGAACAAACGACTACTCGGCAGGTGCCAACGACTATAGCGCCACGAGATGGCCGTCTAAGGTCCTAGAACTATAATGAACAGGTAACGGAGTGGTCACTTATCCTTCTCTGACGTCCGGCAGAGCTGTTGTCGGGAGGTGTCCGTTTGGCGTCTCAGCCGCTGGGCCACCCGACGAGGAGCTGTCGTAGGCTTCGGGCGTTCCTACGCCCAGGTGCGGACGGGGCGCAACAGGCCCTGGAGAAGTTCCCTGGTGTCGGGACCACCCTCTTGGAGGCAAGGTGGTGGCAGCCGCGGATCCTGATGTACAGGCCACAGCCGCGGGGACAGTGGCGCCTGCGGGTGTCAGAGTTCTGCTTCCTCCTCGCTCCGCTCGGGGTCGTCCTCTCCCCGAGTCACATGAGCCCTGTCCTTTCTCACGTGTAGCTGCTGGCCTATTCCTGCTCCCCATGCCCGCCAGATTCCTCCTTCCTGCCTCTTGTCCGCCTCCGTGTCAAGTTCCCCCTGCTGGTCTCCTGTGCTCCTTTTATAGTCACTCCGCCGTCTGTGTCGTCCTGCAGTTACTTCCCCGGGAACTTACCCCTAGGAACTTAAGTGACAGCCCCCTTGGTTCCGGCCCATTCACGCAGCAGGGGCTCTTTCTCCTACATTCCCCATCCTTTGTGCTCACCAGTCCTCAGACGAGGGTTTAGGAGGATTTGTGTTAACGTTTCGGTACTGAAGTTGTTTTGCTACACAAACTGATCTTGTTCATATCGCTCGGGGGGTTTTCTGCTGTAGACCACTCGGAGCGTCACGGTTCAACAGTCGGGATGGAGTCCTTGGGGTGGTGACAGATGGTTGGGTGACCGGGGCCGCTGGGGCATGGCCTGGAAGTGTCCACTGGTTTTACAGGAAGATCCTCTTCGTCTTCATTATCCCAGACGGCTACTGGAGGATCTGGGGCCTGCGGAGGGGCCTTGGCCTGCTCGGGGTCCGCGGATATACAGGGTCGTAACATATTGCGGTGCACTGTCCGGATGTGATTGTGCCTCCTTTCTCGGACAGTATTCTCATATACTGGCCTGTCTGGATTTACTCGTCGTGTATTCGGTAGGGGCTTTCTTCCATTGGTGGCTCAATTTGTTTTGGGGCGCTGTTCTCATATGAGTACACGATCCCCTTTTTGGAATTCAACGGGTTGTGATGTGACCTTCTCAGGGTGTTCCAGGTCTTGGAGGTTTGTCTGCACTAGTCGGTGTAGGGTCTGCAGATGATACGGTGGTCCCGGACCAGGAGGGGACCATGCCCATGGTCGTTCTTCCTCTGGGTCCAACTCTACCTCGGTGATTCCTTTGCCTTCCGACCGAAGGTAGTGCATACGGGGTGTAGCCGGTGACTCGATGTACCGGGTTGTTATTACCCAGACCAGTTCGGGGAGTATCGGGCCAACGGGTTTTTCCGATCATCTTCCAGGGTCCGTAACATTTGGATTAGAGTCCGGTTAAAGCGTTCGCAGGCCCCATTCATCTGCGGATAGTATGGTGTGGTCAGGGATTTGTCAATGCAGTACAGGCGATGTAGTTCTTCCATTACCTTCCCCAGGAAGCAGGCCCCCTGATCCCAGTGAATGCGCTGCGGGCAGCCATACACATGGATTAAGTTTTTGCAGATAGCGTAAAAGGCCTATTCCGCTGTTTGGTCTCTGGTGGGGGTCACCACAGCGAACCTGGTAAAATGGTCACCATAACTAGGCAGTGCTCGAAATCCCTGGTGGGCGGGACCAGTGGTTAAGTAATCCACCATTAGCAGCTCGAGGGGTGCTGTAGTTACGATTGTTTGTATGGGGGCTCGTTGCTCTGGTGGTTTAGTCAATCGCATAGGCGGCACGTATAACAAAATTCTATTGCGGTTTGTAAAGGGGATGGTAGGCTATTCGCTGTAGCCATTGGAAAGTCTTTTGTACCCGAAATGTGCCCCTTTCTCATGAGCTTCACGAGCAATTTCAGTTAGTAGGGCCCCCGGCACACCACCTGCCATGCTGCGGTCGGTTCGGCGCGCAGGGTTGTTTTCCGATACAATAGTCCAGTTTTGATCACCAGTCTCTCCCATTGGCGGAGCAGTAGTACGGTCTCCTTAGAGAGTGTTTTCCATTGAGTGTCATTGGGTAGTTGTTTCAGGGTGACCCATCCTGGTGGGGCGCAGATTTTGCATCTTCTTGTTGCTGGCGGATCCATTCATCCCGGGACTGCTCTAGAATGCCCCAGTGGGTTTCACACAGGGACTGTTCTCTGGCCACTGCTGTGGTCTCGGCAGGTTTTAAGGAAACGGCGTTTTCTTCTCCTTCTAGCTAGATAAGGCGTCTGCGTGGACATTCTCCGCCCCTCTTTTGTAAATAATTTTGTATTTGAACTTGGCCATCCTGGCACCCACCGTTGCTCCAGGGCCCCAATTTGGCATTTTCAAGGTGGGCCAGGGGGTTGTTGTCGGTTCGTACCACCACCTCGGAACCGCTAGGTACTCAGCAAATCGCTCCGTCATGGCCCGCACCACCACCAGGAGCTTGAGCTTGAAGGAGCTGCAGTTGTCGGGATTGCGTTCGGGTCGTGAAGCGACGGGCTGCCATAGGCGATCACCTTCTCTCGGCCGTCTGCATCTGCGACAACACAGCCCCCAGCCCGTGGCAAGCTCCATCGGTGTGCAGAATGAACGTTTGCGAGAAATCCGCGTAGGCCAACACTGGGCTTCCGAGAGTGCGGTCTTAAGGTCTCGGAAAGCTTCTTCCTGTGGCTCACGTCATTGGACCTTACAGTTGTTAGCAGCAGCTGGGGTTCTCTTTAGTAGGTCTTGCAGGGCTCGAGGTTGGCGGGCGAAATTTTTCACGAAGCAACGGTAATATCCAGCCAGCCCCAAAAAGGTCCACACATCCTTCACCGTCTCGGGAGTAGGCCACTCTTGTATCGCAGCGACCTTCTCCAGAGACGGTTCACTCCCTCGGCGGAAACGACATGCCCCAGGTATTCAATTTGTATGCGAAACAGGTGGCATTTTGGGGCTTCAACTTCAACCCGTACTTTTGCAGCCGGCCGAGCACCTGGCCCAGACGATGCAAGCGGTCCTCAAATGTGGCGGCATAGATGATGATGTCGTCCAAGTATATCAGAGTGGCTTCAAAGTTGAGGTCGCCTAGGCACCGCTCCATTAGGCGCTGGAAGGTTCCGGGGGCATTGGCCAGTCCAGACGGCATCCGGTTGAATTTAAACAGTCCCATGGGCAGAATGAAGGCGGTTTTTGCCCGATCTTCTTCTGACATTGGTACCTGCCAGTATTCACTGACCAAGTCCAAGGTTGAGAAATATTTTGCCTGTCCCAGGGCCGACAGGGACTCCTCTATACGAGGGAGCGGAAATGAGTCTTTGATGGTGCAGGCGTTCAACTTCCGGTAATCCACACAGAACCGCAGAGTGACGTCCTTCTTCCGCACCAACACTATGGGGGCTGCCCAGGGACTCTGGCTTTCCCAGATAACCCACTTTTCGCAGCATTTGGCTCAGCAGTGTCTTCACTTCTTGGTATGACTGCGGTGGGATCTGCCGATATCGTTCCTGATGGGGGCTGTCCCTTCAGTGGGAATGCTGTGCATAATGGCTGTGGTCGTCCTCATGGTTGGCGAATACCTTTTGGTAATGCCCCAGAAGAGCTTCCACCTGGTGTATTTGGGCCGAGCCGAGGCCCGAGAGTTCGGCTCGCATTTTCTCCAAGATTGCTTCTCCCCGCCTATCAGGCGGGGGCTCTGTGGTCTGGACGGAGTGTACAGTTACAGCCCAGGGGTCCCTTGGACTCACCTCCATCTGTAACGCCGGGGGGAGGGAGCATCTCTTCCAGAGGTTTCACCAATTTCGCCCTTTCCACGCGAGGCTTCAGGAGGATGTCTTGGTCTTCCAGGTTGACACACCGCATGAGGACTGTCCCTTTCTTACGGTAGCCAGGGCGCGAGCCACTAGGAGCTCGGAGGGTAGATGCTCGGGGAAGCATGGTTCCATCTGCACCTCTACTCCTTCCAGCGGCACTTGGCCCAGACGGGCAGAGCGAAACTGTCTGTCCTGACAGTAGCACGAGCTGAGGAGCCACAGGCGTGGCGCATTCACTCTCCCAGCATTCCCCTTCCTGGCAGGCCTCTTGGACTGCGCACCAGCTGCTGGAAGACTTGCCTTGAGAGTGCGGGGGCTCCATTGTTTCAAAGTCTCTTGGGCGGGTTCATTGAGAAGACTGCCGAATTCTTTTAATATATTCATGCCAGTGTGACAGTGAATTTATTGGCCGCGTCTCCTCAGTCAGGACCACGCCTCGCCAGCCCAATTGCTTGCCGCTCAGCGAGATCTGCATCTATGCTACTCCAACTATGAGGAATGGCAATTGGTTGCAGAAAATAGCTTTATCATGGACCCCACTGAGGCCTTGTGGCTTCCGGGAAGTGCTGCCGGAAGTAAGTCTCGGGCATGGTGGTCACTTGCGACCCCGTGTCACCAGGCAGCGCACCGCGTGGCTTCAAACTCGCCAAACCAGTGGACACTTTGCGACTAAATCCTCGGGACTTCCACCAACCCCTGGGGTGAGTTCTGGCTCCGAGCGGCATCCCCCTGACTCAGAGCCCTCTAGTTTAATGGCCGCCGGGGCGGGTACTTCCCACGCAAGGGCACTCCCGGGCGAGGTGGCCCACCTCGCCACAGTCAAAGAAAGCGATGGATCGCGGAGGCCGGCCTCCAAGTTGTCATGCTCGGCCCCGGCTGGCTGCTCATAGCTTCAGCCTTTCTTTTCACTTCAGCTAGTTCGCCTCTGATACTCTCCAGCTCCTGTCACATTTCCCCACCCACTGGGGCTCGCTGATGGCGTTCACGGAGGCTTCAGTGCTCGGGTCTTCCTCACGGGGGCTGTCACCCCTTGTTCTCGCTCTCGTGCGCGGGCCTCACTCCCTATCCCGGGGGAAGGTCAGAAGTGGGTTACCCGTACCTGTTCCCGCAAGGCTTGCTTAGTCAGGGGGTACCGCAATCGGTCACCAAGAGGTCACACAGGGTTATGTCAAGGGGCCCCACGCCTACCCTGTCCTTTCGCTCATTTGCTCCTGCAGCACATTCATATACTGGGTGATGGTCTCCCCTCTCCTGCATGCGGCTGAAAGCCGGGTTCTCAGTTTCTCTACATCAGTCAGGTCCCCCTCCCAAGGTCTGCAATACCGGACAAAAGTATTTTGTTGTCCGGGGGTCTTAGCATCACGGAGTCCCGGGCCCCCCCTCCAATGCCATGATGGCCACCTCTGCCCCCTATGAACTTAAGTGACAGCCCCTTGGTTCCAGCCCGGTCACACAGCGGGGGCTCTTTCTCCTACACAGAGACCACGTGTGAGACAAACAGGTCCCATTTTACAAGGTGAAATAGTAGCAGCTGTCATCATTTTAAAGCAGGGATGGGAAATCTTTTTTTCTGCCAAGGGCCATTTGGATTTTTATACCATCCTTTGGGGCCGTACAAACTCCCCCACAAAGTACATCCTGACTCTGGCACTGGCGTCAGGACATAATCTTTCATAACATGCCCTTCAGTGTTCAGTAGTGAATACTAGATGTGTGTGCTAACAGAACAAATTAATGAGCTGGGGGCAATCAAAATACAACTTCCTTCAGCACACTGTGGTCTCTGATAATCTGCGGTGGGCCGGATAAAGGTCATCGAGGGCGTAAATGGCCCAGGAGCCTGAGGTTCCCCACCCCTGATTTAAAGTGATTCTCATTAACTCCATATAGAGTTTAGCTGTTCTAATGAGATTTTCCTGACATTTCTTAGTGGCATTTTGCAGCAAAACCATGGTCCATTGAAAGAATACAAATTTATTTCCAAGTCATTATATATACCATTAGATACTGTGAAGTCGGATATAATAAGTAGATACAATTTGTCACAACAGTGACATTACCTTGAACTGGAAAACCATCAAAAATTGATGAAAGATAAGAAGAAAATTGTGAGTCTGCCAAAAGGCCTACAGCAATATTAAAGGAACTGTATACATTTCTGGCAAGTATAGATTGTTTATTACATGAGACAACAATCTCCATATTTATCATATATTGGCCTGTTTGATAGGGTGGCAAGATGGAAGCCTTTACTTGCAAACAAAAACATCCAAACCTGGCTATATTTTGCTAAAACCTACAGTACATTAAATCTGCCAAAAGCATGTGGGTGTTATGGTATGATGAGACCAAGATATAACTTTTTGGCCATAATTAGAAAAGGTATGTTTATCACAAAGCCGACACTGTGCATCACCAAAAGAATTACCATACTTACCGTGAAGCATTGTGGATGCAGCATTATGGGGCTTTTTTTGGCAGCTGGAATGGGGAGTTAGTTAAGGTGGAGGAAATTATAAACAGTTCCAATATTTTGCAACAAAACTTCAGGCCTCTGCTAAAAAGCTGAAGATGAATTCAACCTTTCAGCATGACAACGACCCCAAGCATACTTCCAAATGAACAAAATAATGGTTTCACCAGAAGAAGCTTAACCCCCTTTGTGACAGAGCCAATTTGCAGCTTAATGACCAGGCCAATTTTTACAATTTCGACCACTGTCACTTTATGAGGTTATAACTCTGGAAGCTTTAACGAATCCTGCTGATTCTGAGAGTTTTTTCTAGACATATTCTACTTCACGTTAGTGGTAAATTTTTTTTTATAACTTGTGTTTATTTATGAAAAAAAACGGAAATATGGAGAAAATTTAGCAATTTTCAAACTTTAAATTTTTATGCCTTAAATCAGAGAGTACAGTACAGACCAAAAGTTTGGACACACCTTTCATTTAAAGATTTTTCTGTATTTTCTTGACTATGAAAATTGTACATTCACAATGAAGGCATCAAAACTATGAATTAACACATGTGGAATTATATACTTAACAAAAAGGTGTGAAACAACTGAAAATATGTCTTATACTCTAGGTTCTCCAAAGTAGCCACCTTTTGCTTTGATGAGTGCTTGCACACACTTGCCATTCTCTTGATGAGCTTCAAGAGGTAGTCATCGGAAATGATCTCTCAACAATTTTGAAGGAGTTCCCAGAGATGCTTAGCATTGTTGGCCCTTTTGCCTTCACTCTGCGGTCCAGCTCACCCCAAACCATCTCGATTGGGTTAGGTCTGGTGATTGTGGAGGCCAGGTCATCTGGCGTAGCACCCATCACTCTCCATCTTGGTCAAATAGCCTTACACAGCTGGAGGTGTGTTTGGGGTCATTGTCCTGTTGAAAAATAAATGATGGTCCAACTAAACGCAAACCAGATGGAATAGCATGCCGCTGCAAGATGCTGTGGTAGCCATGCTGGTTCAGTATGCCTTCAATTTTGAATAAATCCCCAACAGTGTCACCAGCAAAGCACCCCCACACTATCACACACCTCCTCCATGCTTCACGGTGGGAACCAGGCATGTTGAGTCCATCCGTTCACCTTTTTCTGCGTCGCACAAAGACATGGTGGTTGGAACCAAAGATCTCAAATTTGGACTCATCAGACCAAAGACAGATTTCCACTGGTCTAATGTCCATTCCTTGTGTTCTTTAGCCCAAAAAGTCTCTTCTGCTTGTTGCCTGTCCTTAGCAGTGGTTTCCTAGCAGCTATTTTTATCATGAAGGCCTGCTGCACAAAGCTCCTTTAACGTTGTTGTAGAGATTTGTCTGCTGCTAGAACTCTGTGTGGCATTTGACCTGGTCTCTAATCTGAGTGCTGTTAACCTGCAATTTCTGAGACTGGTGACTCGGATAAACTTATCCTCAGAAGCAGAGGTGAGTCTTGGTCTGTCACGCTGTCTCTGTATACAGGAGAACGGGGTCTATGCTGACCCTAAAGGGGTATGCCACACTAAACAATATCGCTAACGGGATCGCTAAAAAACGTCACTATTTAGCGATCCCGTTAGCGATATTGTTCAGTGCGGCAGCTTCCAGCGACGAGCTTCCTGCTGTGATCTCGCTCGTCGCTGGAATCGTTCCGGACCCTATTTCATCGCTGGCGCTCCGCGTGGGTAAGTATCTTATCGCTGTGTGGCACCTTTTCTTAGCGATTTAGCGGTACTTTTGTACCGCTAAAGTCGTTAAGAGATCGCTAACGGCGATAGCGTCGTTACTATATCGCTAAATGCGGCAGCATTTAGCGATATAGAAACAATCCCGCTAGCGATCTCATTAGTATGCAACGCTAACGAGATCGCTAGCGGGATTGTTTAGTGTGGCAGTACCTTAAGCTGGGGTCCTGGCTAATCCCTCTACCTGGAGGTACTGTTGATGGTACAGAGGTCCAGGCGCCAGCGTAAACCCTATCTCTGTGAATCCCTAACCACTGTAATCTAGTCCTGAGAAGGACCTGATTACCACCAAGGGATCAGGAAGGTATCTGCCTTCACACACAGTATAAGACAAACGAGACAGTACAAGGGGTTAAAATAAAAGAACACCTTGCATACAAAACTATCAATACAGAGGGAACACAAAACAGGTAGGGAGATAACTAATAAAGCGAGGAGAGGAGGAAAACCACAACAGGTATTCTTAGCTTAGACTTCTCATTAAGATCCGCTCTGCTGGTCTGCATGAATGCTTTCACGACACTTCCCCAGCAGACTAGGCAGGTATAAGAAGGAAACCAATTAACAAAACATTAATTGCAGCTGAGCGAGGCTGGTCAGTCCAGCACAGAGAGGACAAAGAATTAATCCCTCAGTGCCGAAAAAACACCCAGCACCAGAAACTCAGCTGTGCGAAGTCAGGGTGTGCAATCGCGACGATCTTCGCAGCGACACACCCGTGACAGTACCCCCCTTCTACGAGGGGCCTCTGGACCCTCAGGGCCGGGTTTATCTGGGTGAGTAGTGTGGAAGGCCGAACCAATCGGTCTGCGTTAATATCCGACGCAGAAACCCACGTCCTCTCCTCAGGACCATACCCCTCCATGAACAAGGTACTGAAGGGACGGCGATTCAGACGTGAATCGATGACTCTCGACACCTGGAACTCCAAGTTACCATTGACCACCACAGGAGGAGGAGGTTAAAGGTGAAGGTATCACCGGCGCCACATACTTCTTAAGTAACGATCTGTGGAAACATTATGAATTTTAAATGTAGGAGGGAGGTCAAGACGGAATGCAACGGGATTAATTATGCACTGATCTTGTATGGCCCGATGAACCTGGGACCAGTTTCCAGGAGGGAACCTTAAGTTTAATATTCTTGGTAGACAACCATACCAGATCGTTCACACTTAGGTCCGGACCAGACACTCTCCTCTATCAGCCATACGTTTGTATCGGTTCCCCATAGTACTCAGATTATTCAGCACTCCTCTCCACACTGAAGCAAGTGACGACGAAAAATCGTTCCTCCTCAGGAACCCCAGAAGAGCCCCCCTATTGAAAGTACAAAACTGGGGGTGAAAACCATATGCCCCAAAAAACGGGGACTTACCAGTGGACTCGCTCCGCCATTTTTTAGAGCAAACTCCGCCAGAGGCAAGAAAGAAGCCCAGACCTCCTGGTTCTCTGACACAAAACACGGAGATATGTCTCCAAGCTTGGTTCAGACGCTCTGTCTGACCATTGGTTGCGGGTGAAAAGCCGATGAAATGACAACTGCATCCCCCGCGTGTACAAAATGCTTTCCAGAATTTGGACACGAACTGAGACCCCCGATCCGACACCACATCGGAGGGTACCCGTGAAGCCTTACAATTCCCCAATAAACACCTGCGCAAGAGTTTTGCATTAGGAAGAGCAGGAAGAGCGATAAAATGTTGCCATCTTGCTGAACCTGTCCACCACAACGAGTATGACTGTTTTACCCGAGATGGCGGGAGATCCGTAATGAAGTCCATAGACAGATGAGTCCACGGACGCTCCGGGAACTTCAAAGGTAAGAGGGTCCCCGACGGACGGGTATGTGGGGTCTTAGAGCGCGCACAAACTCGCAGGACGCGACAAAAGTTACCACCTCCCTATGTAAGTTAGGCCACCAAAACCGGCGCGAGAGGAGATCCTCAGTTGCTTTACTCCCTGGGTGTCCTGCCAAAGCTGAATTATGGTGTGCCTCGATCACCCTTTGTCGCAACTGATTTGGAACAAACAGTCTCCCTGAAGGTCCTACAGGGGCGTCCCCCTGAGCCTCCAATACCTCCTCCTCAAGCTCAGAGCATACTGCCGACACCACCACCCCTCCTGAAGGACTGGAACCGGGTCCTCCGTATTCCCAGCCCCTGGGAAACAGCGAGATAAGGCATCCGCCTTAACATTCTTTGACCCAGGACGATATGTGACGACAAAATTAAACCTGGTAAAAAACAACGACCACCTAGCTTGTCTGGGATTCAGACGTTTAGCGGACTCTAAATATAGCAGGTTTTTGTGATCGGTAATGACAGTGACCGGGTGGACTGCCCCTCCAAAAAATGACGCCACTCCTCAAAAGCCAACTTAATGGCCAAGAGCTCCCTATTGCCGACATCATAATTCCTCTCAGCGGACGACAATTTTTTAGAGAAGAAGGCGCACGGATGCCATTTACCAGGGGACGAACCTTGTGACAATACCGCTCCCACCCCTACCTCGGAAGCGTCCACCTCAACAATGAATGGCTGAGACGCATCAGGCTGAACAAGTATGGGTGCAGAAGCAAAACATTTTTTCAAAGAGGAAAACGCTTGACAAGCCTTGTCAGACCACTTTGAAAATCCGTCCCTTTTTTAGTCATGTCTGTGAGAGGTTTAACTATGAAGGAGAAATTACGAATGAATTTCTGGTAGTAGTTAGCAAACCCAGGAAACGTAATGCCTTAAGATCCTCTGGCAGATCCCACTCAAGAACTGCCCGCACTTCCCAGGGTCCATACGAAAACCGGATGCTGAGACCAGGAATCCTAAAAACTGAAGTTCCTGTACGGCGAACACACACTTCTCCCATTTGGCGTACAGTTTATTATCCCGCAAGATCTGTAACACCTGCCTAACATGCTCCTGATGAGACACAAGATCTGGCGAGTAAATCAAGATATCATCCAGATATATGACCACAAACTGTCCCATTAGGTGGCGAAAGATGTCATTTACAAAGTGTTGAAACACCCCCGGGGCAATACTCAGACCAAATGGCATGACAAGGTTCTCATAATGCCCCTCCGGAGTGTTAACGCCGTCTTCCACTCATCCCCTCCTTCATCCTAATCAGATTGTACGCCCCCTGAGATCCAACTTAGAGAACCATTTGGCATCCACGATCTGATTGAAGAGATCGGGAATAAGTGGGAGCGGATACGGATCTCGGACCGTAATCCGATTAAGCTCACGGAAATCCAGGCAAGGGCGTAGGCCTCCATCTTTCTTCTTCACAAAGAAGAACCCCGCGGCCACCGGGGAAGATGAAGGTCTAATTGCCCCTTAGCCAGACTCTCTGAAATATAATCCTTCATGGCCTGTCTCTCAGGACCAGAAAGGTTATACAACCTAGATTTCGGTAACTTGGCCCCAGGGATCAAGTTAACAGCATAGTCATACTCGCGATGAGGAGGTAGTTCTTGACACCCTTCCTCCGAGAATACATCCTTAAAGTCCACCAGAAATGGAGGTAAGGCCCTAGGAGCGACCGCACCAATGACCGTATTCATGCAGTTTTTATTACAGAAATCGCTCCATTGGCTTATCTCTCTGGATTGCCAATAAATAACCGGGTTATGCTTAGTTAGCCAAGGCAGGCCCAGCACTATAGGAGTGGGAAGACCCTCCAACACATAACAAGACAACAGTTCTTTATGTAGCGCCCCCACTTGAAGATCAATGTTATGCACTGCTTGCACAAAACTTCCCTGACGAGAGGTCTGGCGTCGATCGAGAATATGGGGAGGGTTTAGCCAACCCACACAATCGCATACCTTGAACCCGGGCAAAGCGAGCATCCACCAGATTAGCTCCGGCCCCACTATCCAGAAGAACAGATATCCTCTCAGTTCTCGCACCCACCACCACCTCCGCCGGTACGAGAAACTGAGACGAACTTAGGGACGAAATACTTACTCCCAGATTGCCATCCACCACACAATCTGGGATCAATAGTTTTCCGGCGACTTTCACTCTGCAAAGGACGGGATGGACACCCCCCAATAAAATGTCCCTTTTTTCCACAGAAGAAACAACTTCTTGTTTTGTGGGCCCCACCGATATCCTCCCCGGAAAGATGTCCCTCCTAATTGCATAGGCTCCTCTGGACTGACCAGGGGAACCTCCGTGTAAGGGACCCTTGAGGAAGGTGGAGTTATCACAGGGGGCGGAGTTACCCCGCACCTCTCCCGCAACCGTCTATCAATGCGAATAGCAAGGGCCATAGCGGCCTCCAGTGACGTGGGAGGGTCATACTGCGCCAACACATCTTTTAATTTGTCAGATAAACCTTGACAAAACTGGCTCCTAAGAGCTGGGTCATTCCACTGGGTGTCCGTGGCCCACCTACGGAACTCCGAAGAAAATTCCTCTGCCGGACGATCTCCCTGCTGTATCTTACGTAACTTAGATTCAGCAAGGGAGACCCGATCCGGGTCATCATATACAAGACCCAGAGCTGCGAAAAATCTATCCACTGACTGGAGAGCCGGTGAGCCCGGGGGAAGAGAGAACGCCCAGGATTGGGGGTCCCCTTGTAGGAGCGAGATGACAATTCCCACTCTTTGATCTTCACTCCCAGATGACCGAGGTCGCAGCGAAAGTACAATTTACATGCCTCCCGGAAAGCAAAAAACTTGTCCCGCCCTCCAGTGAACCTGTCCGGGAGAGCTACTTTAGGTTCAGTTCTGGCTTGCTCCGGGGAGTACAAAACCTTGGACTTAACATCCCTCAGCTCCATGGACAAAACTCTGCAACTGCTGAGCTAGACTGGCTACTGGATCCATGGTGGCTGGGGAGAATCTTAAATATGGTCGGTGAAAATGTCACGCTGTCTCTGTATACAGGAGAACCGGGGTCTATGCTGACCCTAAGCTGGGGTCCTGGCTAATCCCTCTACCTGGAGGTACTGTTGATGGTACAGAGGTCCAGGCGCCAGCGTAAACCCTATCTCCTGTGAATCCCTAACCACTGTAATCTAGTCCTGAGAAGGACCCTGATTACCACCACAGGGATCAGGAAGGTATCTGCCTTCACACACAGTATAAGACAAACGAGACAGTACAAGGGGTAAAATAAAAGAACACCTTGCATACAAAACTATCAATACAGAGGGAACACAAACAGGTAGGGAGTAGAGTTGAGCGATACTTTCCGATATCCTAAAGTATCGGAATCGGAATGGTATCGCCGATATCACTAAAATATCGGCGATACCCGATACCGATACCGGAAGTCCCATGTAAGTCTATGGGAACAAAATATCGCAACTAAAAAAAACCCCATTCTTTCCTTGTAAACACTAAATATACACACATAGAATACATATATATATATATACATGTCATTGTGACATATATATATACATATATGTATAGTTTATACACTTCTACATAGTAAAATATCCTCTGATTCAATTGCCGGGTAAAGCCGGGTTCAGTGAAAAGACAGAAGCACCCGACATGAAATGACACTTGGTGTACATAGGGTTAACCATGTCTTTTCATGTCGTTTGCTATCTGATTTGCACAAACAATTAAATCAGTCTATGTGTGCAAAATTTCACACCTGTAGGGGTTAATTAAAGGTGTAAATTCGTTGTAAAAAAAACAGACTTTTTTGCTACGAATTTACACCTTTAATTAACCCCTACAGGTGAAATTTTGCACACATAGTCTGATTTAATTGTTTGTGCAAATTAGATAGCAAAGGACATGAAAAGACATGGTTAACCCTATGTACACCAAGTGTCATTTCATGTCGGGTCATAGGTCATAGGTCATAGGTGTTCGGTCTGGATGCCGAACTTTACTGTTCGGGTTCGCCCATCTCTACTTGCAAAATCACCAATCTATAGCACTAGCTTCTCCAAGAGCAGTTCTCCTAATCACAGCTCTGACTATCCTGAGCTATGTGCTTGTTCAAGTGCCATTATCTCTATATGTACCGTAAATACAGTGATAGCAGTGTACATTATAAAACAAATCACTAATAGCTGAATGTGTTACAGCAGAACTTTATAGTTCTACTAATACTATAACTCAGCCTATCCTATCAGAAACAAAGAAGTAAAGAGCAACATAGCTCTGACCTGCTCCAGAGACAAATTGAGAATATTTCTTTAATTGTAACCACAACAATACCAGCACATTAAAAAGTTGTTGTTGTCCAATGTCCATATAGTACTATATTATGCTAAACAGTGGCCAGAGACCGCCATACCATGCCACAATAGTCCCATAGTTTGTTTTCATAGGACAGTGCGATTCTGTGCCTGCACACAGCCATATACTTTGCATAAAGTACCATATTCTACCTGCAAAGAACCAAATTGTGTGTTTGCAGTCCTACAATGAGCCTATATTGCACCCAATAAACTACACATTAGACCCAAATTAGAGTAATACTTGCCCATGTACATAGATGCCAGAGAGAACCACGTTTGTAAGTTACTGTGTATAACAACGCACATTATTCCATATTGTGCCCTGTTTGATTGATCCGATTCCTAACTGAAGGTGGTTTTCCAATCCTTAAAGAAAACTTCAAACTTGCTCCAAATAGTAAAACATAATCTAATATATTCATGTTTTACCCTTACCCCTCCTGTGCTGCTGGCCACAGGACCAACCGTGTGTTGCTTTCCATTGCGCTTGACAGCAGTGATTGGCTGCCTGAGTGACATGGCATTCAATCGACCTCAAAGCATGGTTAACAACTCCTGAAGGTTCTCAGCTCCCAAAACTTTCATGAATGGGCTAATCTCTAAATCCCACCTTGCCCACTCAAATTGTATAAAATATAGACATGCGGACCCTCGATTTTACCTGATCCGTAGACCATATTGTTTTATATCCATTCAGGAGTTAGGAACACTCTGGCACAACAAGATACTTCTCTTTTATATCCTAAATATGCATGCATGCTAATATTCTGTTACTTTTGATGATGCCAAACCCTATATAGATTTGTATAATCATTGGGTCACATGGCAAAACAAAAATAGGGACAAAGTCAAGTTTGACACCAAATCAGACAAATTCACATTTAGGAGAATCAAAGAACAATCAGACTAATGATCTGTTGAGACTGGGTACACCTTTAGAATACATATAGCCAGTGGCACAACATAAATCTTTTACACGTCAATGCAAAGTCAATAACATGGCCCTCTATAATTGAAAATAAAAATAGTTTGCGCACATAAAAACTACAAGACACAAAAGGATCTGTAGAAAAATAGGAATATGCATGTGTCAAATGGAAAACAATACATAAATTCAGACGCACTCTGTAGAACAGTTTGAGATGCAGATGTAATAATACAGTAATAAATAAATATTGCACTAAGACCCGTGAGAAAAAGGTGATGAGAAAAGCCTGTAGTCTATTATGTAGTAAACCCCAAACCAAAGGACTAAATAGTCATAATACGCATAAGGTATTTATTCATATGGGTATTAATATGGACAAACCCTGAAAGTAAAAGAGGTCCTCTTTTAACGATGGAGCAGAAAAACGCTGCAGAAATCCTAAAAAACCTTTTATGCAGAAAGGTCAGAAGAAATTGACACTGTCCCGGCCGGTGACAGCTCAGATGAATGAGTATTAGTGGTGCACTGTGGAGAAAATAGTCCTGTTTGCACAGGTTTTACCTGACAACCCCGATGGGTCACTTGCAATAGAAAGTCCAATTTCAGCCTCCTCTGGCCCGCAGACGAAACTTACATCCGTTGATGAAAGCCGGTGATCTCTGGCCTCCGTGGCCAGATCAGGAACGCCGGCTGATGATGTTGAATCCTCACTAGGAAGAAGGATGTGGGCAGGACCTGTTGGTAAACTAGCCTGCCTCAAGCACAGTAGTACACAAAATCGCAATATCTAACTGTCCTCAGAGTCAGCACAGCAGCGTTCTGTCCCTATCTGAATTCACAGCACAGTGACGCTAAAATGGCTGCGGCGCCTTTTATAGTGCATTCTGACATCATTTCAGCAGCCAATCACAGCCATGCCATTAGTTAAGATGACCGCAGCATTACAGGATGTGCCCACACTTCATAAGATTCATCATTGGCTGACTAACATCACATTGCCTCTCAAAGAATTATGGGAACTTCCGATTCCGGTATACGATATGGAAAAAGTATCGGAATTAAGTATCGGAATTCCGATAACGCGAATATCGGCCGATACCCGATACTTGCGGTATCGGAATGCTCAACACTAGTAGGGAGATAACTAATAAAGCGAGGAGAGGAGAAAACCACAACAGGTATTCTTAGCTTAGACTTCTCAATAAGATCCGCTCTGCTGGTCTGCATGAATGCTTTCACCGACACTTCCCCAGCAGACAGGCAGGTATAAGAAGGAAATCAATTAACAAAACATTAATTGCAGCTGAGCGAGGCTGGTCAGTCCAGCACAGAGAGACAAAGAATTAACTCCCTCAGTGCCGAAAAAACCCAGCACCAGAAACTCAGCTGTGCGAAGTCAGGGTGTGCAATCGCGACGATCTTCGCAGCGACACACCCGTGACATGGTCTTCCTTTCCTGGGGTGGTCATCATGTGAGCCAGTTTCTTTGTAGCGCTTGATGGTTTTGCAACTGCACTTGGGGACACTTTCAAAGTTTTCCCAATTTTTCAGACTGACTGACCTTCATTTACTAAAGTAATGATGGCCACTCTTTTTTCTTTACTTATCTGCTTTTTTCTTGCCATAATACAAATTCTAACAGTCTATTCAGTAGGACTATCAGCTGTCTATCCACCAGACTTCTGCACAACACAACTGATGGTCCCAACCCCATTTATAAGGCCAGAAATCCCATTTATTAAACCTGACAGGGCACACCTGTGAAGTGAAAACCATTCCCGGTGACTACCTCTTGAAGCTCATCAAGACAATGCCAAGAGTGTGCAAAGCAGTCATCAAAGCAAAAGGTGGCTACTTTGAAGAACCTAGAATATAAGAGACATATTTATAGTTGTTTCACACTTTTTTGTTAAGTATATAATTCCACATGTGTTAATTCATAGTTTTGATGCCTTCAGTGTGAATGTACAATTTTCATAGTCATGAAAATGCAGAAAAATCTTTAAATGAGAAGGTGTGTCCAAACTTTTGGTCTGTACTGTATATGTATTCTGTGTGGATATATCTATTCTTTCTTTTGTGGGAGAATCCGCAGCGTGCTCATTCTTTTTTGCGGAACCGCGGCGATTCCGCCGCCATAGGAATGCATTGAACCAATTACTTTCCGCATGTGGCTGTGCCCACCATGCGCAAAGTAAGCGGTTCATGTGTGGATGGTACCCTGTGTCTGGAGGACAGGAGACTCTCCTCCAGGCCCTGGGTACCATATCCATGTAAAAACAATAATTAAAATAAAAAATAATGATATTCTCACCTTCCGGCGGCCCCCGCAGCTTTCCCGCCTCTCAGCGACGTTCCCGCCAATCCCATTCCCAGTAATGCATTGCGAGAATCCCCAGATGACGTAGTGGTCTCGCGTGATGCTACGTCATCGGGGTGATTGTCGCAAAGGACTCCTGGGAACGCGATTGGCCGAGAGCGTCGCTGAGAGGCGGGAAAGCTGCGGGGGCCGCCGGAAGGTGAGAATATCATTATTTATTATTTTTTTTATTATTTTTACATTAGATCTTTTTACTATTGATGCGACATAGGCGGCATCAATAGTAAAAGTTGGTCACACGAGTCAAACACTTGTTTGACTCGTGTGACCAACCTGTCAGATCGCTTGTAAAACGCTAGCATTCTGCAAGCTAATTACGCTTGCAAAATGCTAGTTTTTAGCGGGAATACGCATACCTATAATATGCGTATTTCCCGCGGCAGGGAGGTGCGGAATTGCCGCGGAAATTTCCATGGCAATTCCGCAACGTGTGCACATAGCCTCAGTGTGAATTTACAATTTTCATAGTCCTGAAAATACAGAAAAATCTTTAAATGAGAAGGTGTGTCCAAACTTTTGGTCTGTGCTGTATATATAAATATATATATATATATATATATATGTTATTGAGACATATATATATATATATATATATATATACATATATTTATAGTTCATACACTTCTACATAGCATAGTAGCCGCTAATTCAATTGCCGGCTTTTGTGAAATTACAGAATCTGACATGAAATGACATATGGTTTACATACAGTTAACCATGTCATTTCATGTAGTTTGAAATATGGTTTTCACTAACAATTACATGAGTGTATGTGTGCAAAATTTCATACATGTAGGGGTTAATTAAATGTGTAAATTCGTTGAAAAAAATGCGTGGGCTCCCGCTGTATTTTCTCCACCAGACTGGCAAAGCCAGCTAGTGGGGGCAGATAATAATAGCCTAGGGAGGGTGCATTTTTTTTGTGCCCCCCCTGGCTACTAACATCTGTCCCCAGCCACCCCAGAAAAGGCACATCTATGATGAGATGCGCCTTTTCTGGCACTTAGCCCGTCTATTCCCATTGCCCTGTAGCGGTGGCTAATGGGTTAATAATGGGGTAAGGCCGCCTTGCTATTGAAAGGTGACTTTAAGCCAGGTTAATAATTGAGAGTTGTCCAGATAATAGTAGTAGTATCATCAGCTACCTATAAATTGTACTGCTCAGAAAGATGGACCAATGGACAGATCCTGATGTGTAGCCCGTATGGAGAAGGCAAAGCTACTTATGGAAAGTGGGCAGTCACTGTAAGGCAGCCTGTGCAGTCAGCCTTAGGCCTCTTTCACACATCCGTTTTGCGCCTGACGGCGCCACCGGCGTTTTGCCGGATCGCCGCATCCGGCAACTAGTATGTAAAACCGAATGAGACGCATTCGTTTTTTCGCCGGATCCGTCTCAGGCCTCCGAACAAAAACCGGATCCGTCTCATCCGGTGTATCCGTTTTTTTATCCGTTTTTGACGGATTACGCCAGATCCAGTTTTTAAAAACGCCCTTTTTTGGGGTTCCAAACATGATTGGCTGCTGTAATCCTATATATACACTGTTACTACAGCCCGTCTTTGACAGGTTGTGGAGGAACAAGTGCAGGTTGGAGAGAAGAGCAAGTAGCAAGTGACTGGCGAACATGGATGTGATTATTGGCAATATCTTCAAGAATCTGATGGATTTTACTGCGGAGGCGAATCGCTTGAAGATTATAGTTATGGAGAATGAGAGAAAGATCGAGAAGCGCATTATGCGTCAGCGCCAACGACGACGCCGTATGTGGATCCACCCCATCACAGCACAGAGACTAACCCGTGGTGTGTATTCTACACTCAACATGGAGCTGAGAGAAAACCCTGATAAATTTTTTGCCTATCTTCGGATGAAGAAAGAGAATTTTGACTGTTTGCTGGAGCGTGTTGGAGAACAAATCCGAAGATCCGACACCTATTGTCGCTTCTCGATTTCTCCGGCGGAGCGTCTCATGGTCACTATAAGGTAAGCTATATGTATTGGATCTGTTTGCTTGAGCACACTTGTATTGTTGTTCTAATTTTTTTAACATCACAGGTAGTGTTGAGCGATACGATACCGCAAGTATCGGGTATCGGCCGATATTAGCTCTATCGGCCTTTCGATACTTAGTTTCGATATTTTCCATATATCGTATACCGGAATCGGAAGTTCCCATAATTCTTTGAGAGGCAATGTGATTTTAGTCAGCCAATGAGGAATCCTAAGAAGTGTGGGCACATCCTGTACTGCTGCGGTCATGTTAACTAATGGCATGGCTGTGATTGGATGCTGAAATGATGTCAGAATGCACTATAAAAGGCGCCGCCGCCATTTTAGCGTCACTGTGCTGTGAATTCAGTAAGGGACAGAACGCTGCTGTGCTGACTCTGAGGGACAGTTAGAGATTGCGATTTAGTGTACTGTGCTGTAGGCAGGCTAGCACCAACCGCTGTGTAAAGCTTCCTTTTGCCTGCAGTGTTGTTTTAACAGCTCTGCAAGGTGGTGTGAGTGCAGGTGACGCTGCAGTTTGCTCTGCATGCAACGCTGTCTGTAGGCATCTGCACGTGTCACTCACAGACTCTTTTTTTTTCTTCAGTGTAATTCTTGCAGCTCCATGCAATTTAACTATTAGTGTGACGCGCTTCCATCCGTATCCAATACATTGGTTGCAAACACTATAGAAGTAGACAAAGGAGTAGCCTTTCACAGATTGTGAACAGTTGTGTTTCAGTGTTCACTTCAGTCTGTGTTTTTTATTTTTTGAGTGCACATCACGCTCCAGTTACTTGTTCAAGCACTGCTGCTTGTACTCTGCTGAGCGTGTCTCAGTGCCTCATCCTTTTCATTTATCTTCAATTGGTTCTGCTCCATTCCATTTAAAATATAATCTATTAGTGTGACGCGCTTCCATCCGTATCCAATACATTGGTTGCAAACACTATAGAAGTAGACAAAGGAGTAGCCTTTCACAGATTGTGAACAGTTGTGTTTCAGTGTTCACTTCAGTCTGTGTTTTTTATTTTTTGAGTGCACATCACGCTCCAGTTACTTGTTCAAGCACTGTTGCTTGTACTCTGCTGAGCGTGTCTCAGTGCCTCATCCTTTTCATTTATCTCCAATTGGTTCTGCTCCATTCCATTTAAAATATAATCTATTAGTGTGACGCGCTTCCATCCGTATCCAATACATTGGTTGCAAACACTATAGAAGTAGACAAAGGAGTAGCCTTTCACAGATTGTGAACAGTTGTATTTCAGTGTTCACTTCAGTCTGTGTTTTTTATTTTTTGAGTGCACATCACGCTCCAGTTACTTGTTCAAGCACTGCTGCTTGTACTCTGCTGAGCGTGTCTCAGTGCCTCATCCTTTTCATTTATCTCCAATTGGTTCTGCTCCATTCCATTTAAAATATAATCTATTAGTGTGACGCGCTTCCATCCGTATCCAATACATTGGTTGCAAACACTATAGAAGTAGACAAAGGAGTAGCCTTTCACAGATTGTGAACAGTTGTGTTTCAGTGTTCACTTCAGTCTGTGTTTTTTATTTTTTGAGTGCACATCACGCTCCAGTTACTTGTTCAAGCACTGCTGCTTGTACTCTGCTGAGCGTGTCTCAGTGCCTCATCCTTTTCATTTATCTCCAATTGGTTCTGCTCCATTCCATTTAAAATATAATCTATTAGTGTGACGCGCTTCCATCCGTATCCAATACATTGGTTGCAAACACTATAGAAGTAGACAAAGGAGTAGCCTTTCACAGATTGTGAACAGTTGTGTTTCAGTGTTCACTTCAGTCTGTGTTTTTTATTTTTTGAGTGCACATCACGCTCCAGTTACTTGTTCAAGCACTGCTGCTTGTACTCTGCTGAGCGTGTCTCAGTGCCTCATCCTTTTCATTTATCTCCAATTGGTTCTGCTCCATTCCATTTAAAATATAATCTATTAGTGTGACGCGCTTCCATCCGTATCCAATACATTGGTTGCAAACACTATAGAAGTAGACAAAGGAGTAGCCTTTCACAGATTGTGAACAGTTGTGTTTCAGTGTTCACTTCAGTCTGTGTTTTTTATTTTTTGAGTGCACATCACGCTCCAGTTACTTGTTCAAGCACTGCTGCTTGTACTCTGCTGAGCGTGTCTCAGTGCCTCATCCTTTTCATTTATCTCCAATTGGTTCTGCTCCATTCCATTTAAAATATAATCTATTAGTGTGACGCGCTTCCATCCGTATCCAATACATTGGTTGCAAACACTATAGAAGTAGACAAAGGAGTAGCCTTTCACAGATTGTGAACAGTTGTGTTTCAGTGTTCACTTCAGTCTGTGTTTTTATTTTTTGAGTGCACATCACGCTCCAGTTACTTGTTCAAGCACTGCTGCTTGTACTCTGCTGAGCGTGTCTCAGTGCCTCATCCTTTTCATTTATCTCCAATTGGTTCTGCTCCATTCCATTTAAAATATAATCTATTAGTGTGACGCGCTTCCATCCGTATCCAATACATTGGTTGCAAACACTATAGAAGTAGACAAAGGAGTAGCCTTTCACAGATTGTGAACAACACCAAAAACACAAGTCATACAAAGACTCAAATAGTGTATATAAAAATTTTTTTTATTGAAAATATATTTAATATATAAAAGATCCAGTGATCACCGCAAAGAAATTTGGTGGGTCACCTGGACTACTAAAAACATGTACATATATGATCCAAAGTATAATACACATAAAGAATATAAAGTGTGCTAATAAAGTTGGAGTACCTAAAAATACATATAGTGAATAGTGATCAGTATAATAACAAAAACAAGTAAGAAAAAAATAAATGTATCAACAAAATACCCCAAAAAAAGGAAGATCATACATAATTACCTATGTGGTATAAAGAAGTCCAGGCACCCACCACACCCGACGCGCGTTTCGCATCAAAGCTTCGTCCAGGGGTGGTGGAATGCTGGAGAGGAAGGTATTTAACAAACAGTGAACCAATCAGGAACGAAAATAACCAGTAGACAGCTGCATCAAGGCATTACCCTAATCGACACATGGAACAAAATATTAATCAAGCCGCACACCAAACACGGAAGTGAACGCTAGTGCCGACAACCGGAAATGACGAATCGGCCAGTAGCAGAAGCTAGAACGCCGAAAATGACAAGTCGGCATAGTAATCAATGCCGCAAAACCGGAAATGACGAATCGGCATCTTAGGTAGCGACAGAGGCAAAGCGAAGTATGTGTAACTAAGCAACCTTTTTGACACAACACTTGCAGCATTTAAACCGGACATACAGATATCGGCCGAACACATAAAATATAAGGTAAAGCGCCTGAGAAGATAAATAGAATCCAGTTATGCGATCAAAATAAGATCGCAATAACTGAAACTCACGTGAGTGATAGGACACAGGCATTTAAACCAACGTAAAGCGGCAAAGTGACAACCAATACATACAAAAATAAATAATTACAACGAAAATGAACAAACACTGTGACAAAATAATGTACAAAAAAAAATATATATAATAATAATATAACAATTTATACACAAAATATAACGTGACATAAATGATGAAAGTGAATAATACATATAACGTCAATGTATATTTAATAAGTTGCCGCAGATTGAGGCCGTTGAACACCTGAATAATAAAGATCAAATAAAAATAGTTGTTAGAACCAGCATAAGGAAACAACAGAAGATAGGACCAAATGCACAAATAAGAATAAAAAACAAATGTCAAAAATAAAAACATATTTTATTAAAATCGAATTAGAGAAATAAAATTATAAAAAATTATAAAAAAGGGACAAAGCTATTGTTTTCATTGAGACCCAGTGGGGCAATGGTATCCAATTTGTATATCCAAGTAGTCTCTTTTTGGGCTAAGAGTTTCTTCCAATTACCACCACGTGGCCCAATGAAAACATGATCTATACCCTTAAAGAGAAGACCACTGGGGTCACAATTGTGTTTAAGCCAGAAATGGCGGGGAATTGGTTTCAAGACTGAGGGGTCCTCTATCCCAGCTGCCCCTTCAATATCCAAAACATGTTCACGTATGCGTTTTTTAAATTCGCGTGTAGTCATGCCTATATAAATTAGACCACAAGGGCAAGTGGCATGATAAACCACTGCTCTAGTGGTACAATTGACACTGTGCGTGATAGTATATTTTCTACCTCCAGAGTCAGTAAATTCATTCGTCGTATCAACATTCTTACACGCGACACATTTATTACATGGAGAACAACCCCATTTGGGGCCCTTGGAATTGAAGATATATTTAGAATTTCCCCGATGATAGCTATGAACCAATTGATCCCGTAAATTTCTAGCTCTACGGTACGTGACCTTAGGGAATCGATCAATGCAACCAGATATGGTCTTATCCAATGACAAGATAGACCAATGCTTTCTTAAGATATCAAGCATATCACTACTCTAGAGTTGTAATCAAAAATGCATCGTACCTGTCATTGGACAATTCCCTCTTTTGTTTGACTCTCAGAAGATCAGTTCTATCACTATGACGTGCTCTGGCATAGGCTCGACAGATACTTTCTTTATTATAACCCGATCTCTAAACCTGACACATAAGTCAGTTGCTTGCTTCTCAAAAAGGTTATTGTTAGAACAAATGCGTCTAGCGCGTAGGAACTGTCCAGTTGGAATGTTACGGATGAGATGGTTTGGGTGTTGAGAAGTAGCGCATAATACAGAATTGGCTGATGTAGCTTTACGAAATAAGTCAGTTTGGATGAAACCAAGTTCATCCACCTGAAGAGAAATATCCAAAAAATCAATAACAGTTTTACTACTTTTGAACGTGAGTTTAATATTGAATTCATTTTCATTCAATTCATGAATAAATGACTCAGTTCTCCTGTGTCCCCTGCCATACCATCAAGATATCGTCAATATATCTCCACCAGGAGATGACATTGCTGGAAAGGCAGGATGGATCAGATTGAAAAATATTCCTCTCCCACAGCCCCAGGAACAAATTTGCATAAGAGGGCGCACAAGACGCCCCATTGCAGTACCCTGGAGCTGTAGGTAGAGTACTTCCTTAAACATAAAAAAATTATGAGTAAGAATGAAGGAAAGAGCAGAAATCAAAAACTCACAAAAATCTTCATCCAAAGTGCTATTATTGAGAAAAAAACGAACAGCCGCAATACCATCATCATGCCGTATCGACGTGTAAAGTGACTCAATGTCGCAAGTCACCAAATACATGTCTTGTTCCAACTGGACATGTTCAACCTTTCTGAGAACATCATTGGTATCCTTCAAATAAGAAGGAAGGGTTTCAACCATTGGTCTTAAAAAATGATCAATAAATTTACACATACAATCGCAGAGACTCCCAATCCCCGACACGATGGGCCTACCTGGGGGATTTATCGAGTCCTTATGGACTTTAGGAAGAAGATAGATTCCAGCCACAGAAGGATCTTCAATCCATAACCCTCCATTTGTTTCATAGAGATAACACTTGCTTCCACAGCATCAGAGAGGAGGGATTTAAATTCAGTTCTGAATTTGGATAAAGGATTGAAAGTGAGCGTCTGATAGCAATTTTTATTAGAAAGTTGTCTCAGCATCTCCCTCTCATACATTTCCAGGGGCCAGATGACCACATTTCCCCTTTATCTGAGGGTTTGATAATAACATCTTTACATCTCTCCAATTCTCTCAGAGCCCTCCTTTCATTACTTGTAATATTATCATTACTGATGGTTCAGGAATTTTAGATATATCCTCCATCACCAGTCGCACAAATAAGTCAACTTCTGGACAACTAGAAATTTGTGGAAATTTTTTAGATTTAGGTAGAAGATGTTTAGGATACTTACAAATATTATCTACCGATCCCTCTTCAGCTAGCTCCTCCAATGCCTGTAATGCTTCTCTTTCCACAATAGAGGGGGATATCAAGCCCGTATTTTGATTTGCATACATTTTCTTAAAAATAAGCTTACGGGCAAATAGGTGGAGGTCTTTAACAGCTGAAAATCTATCAAATCTGGCTGATGGGGAAAAAGAGAGACCACGACTAAGAACGGATATTTGGTCAGGGGACAAAGAAATATTGGAGAGATTAATTACCTTTAAAGATGAACTGGAATCACCCCCTTGGTGGAATCAAAATGCTTCCTCCCATTCTGTCGATGATTGTAGTCAAATCTGCGTTTATTGTGTCTAAAGGATACCTATTGGTACTGTTAGAAGTGGTAGAAGAACCTCTGGCTGTAGAAACACCTGCCGAGTCCACAACAGACACGTCCATTTTACTGGGTTTCTTAAAATTCCACCTGAAAGTCCTATTTTGTTTTTTATCATCCATATCTCGTTGGAATTTTTTAGTTTTGGTTGCAGAGATCTGATTCTCCCATTCAGTACAACTCTTTTCAATGTCCCTTTTAAAATCCTCCATTTCCTCCTTAGAACATTCAGCCTGTAATTTTTTCTGTATCTCATCAATTTCAATACCCAGTTCATCTAGGGCCTTGGAATTGTTTTCAGTAAATAATTTCCATAAACGTATTTGTACATAAATTACAGGCTGATTCCCATCGGAGACGAAGATTAACATCCTCCATGGGAAAAGATGGAAAAACTTGAACTCTCAAACCTCGAGGGGTTAACCCTTTCTTTATATAGTTTTCCAATGAGGTTTTATTCCACCAAACACGTGTGCGACGATTAAGGAGGTTAGAAAAAGTTTTTTTAAGAGCAACCTTCTGCACTGAATCCTGGGATTGCGGTGAATCACTGGAAAAAACATCCTGAGCACGTTTCAACCAGGAAGCATCTCTGCTCCTGTAATCCATAATGGATAGTCAAGAACTGAAAAATAGATAAACACCTACAAAGTTAATAAATATAGA
Organism: Oophaga sylvatica; assembly: GCA_033576555.1. Taxonomy (NCBI): domain Eukaryota; kingdom Metazoa; phylum Chordata; class Amphibia; order Anura; family Dendrobatidae; genus Oophaga; species Oophaga sylvatica. The sequence goes on along the minus strand of JARQOD010001046.1, from coordinate 6,679 downwards.
TAACACCAAAAACACAAGTCATACAAAGACTCAAATAGTGTATATAAAAAATTTTTTTATTGAAAATATATTTATATATAAAAGATCCAGTGATCACCGCAAAGAAATTTGGTGGGTCACCTGGACTACTAAAAACATGTACATATATGATCCAAAGTATAATACACATAAAGAATATAAAGTGTGCTAATAAAGTTGGAGTACCTAAAAATACATATAGTGAATAGTGATCAGTATAATAACAAAAACAGTAAGAAAAAAATAAATGTATCAACAAAATACCCCAAAAAAAGGAAGATCATACATAATTACCTATGTGGTATAAAGAAGTCCAGGCACCCACCACACCCGACGCGCGTTTCGCATCAAAGCTTCGTCCAGGGGTGGTGGAATGCTGGAGAGGAAGGTATTTAACAAACAGTGAACCAATCAGGAACGAATATAACCGGTAGACAGCTGCATCAAGGCATTACCCTAATCGACACATGGAACAAAATATTAATCAAGCCGCACACCAAACACGGAAGTGAACGCTAGTGCCGACAACCGGAAATGACGAATCAGCCAGTAGCAGAAGCTAGAACGCCGAAAATGACAAGTCGGCATAGTAATCAATGCCGCAAAACCGGAAATGACGAATCGGCATCTTAGGTAGCGACAGAGGCAAAGCGAAGTATGTGTAACTAAGCAACCTTTTTGACACAACACTTGCAGCATTTAAACGGACATACAGATATCGGCCGAACACATAAAATATAAGGTAAAGCGCCTGAGAAGATAAATAGAATCCAGTTATGCGATCAAAATAAGATCGCAATAACTGAAACTCACGTGAGTGATAGGACACAGGCATTTAAACCAACGTAAAGCGGCAAAGTGACAACCAATACATACAAAAATAAATAATTACAACGAAAATGAACAAACACTGTGACAAAATAATGTACAAAAAAAAATATATATAATAATAATATAACAATTTATACAACAAATATAACGTGACATAAATGATGAAAGTGAATAATGCATATAACGTCAATGTATATTTAATAAGTTGCCGCAGATTGAGGCCGTTGAACACCTGAATAATAAAGATCAAATAAAAATAGTTGTTAGAACCAGCATAAGGAAACAACAGAAGATAGGACCAAATGCACAAATAAGAATAAAAAACAAATGTCAAAAATAAAAACATATTTTATTAAAATCGAATTAGAGAAATAAAATTATAAAAAATTATAAAAAAGGGACAAAGCTATTGTTTTCATTGAGACCCAGTGGGGCAATGGTATCCAATTTGTATATCCAAGTAGTCTCTTTTTGGGCTAAGAGTTTCTTCCAATTACCACCACGTGGCCCAATGAAAACATGATCTATACCCTTAAAGAGAAGACCACTGGGGTCACAATTGTGTTTAAGCCAGAAATGGCGGGGAATTGGTTTCAAGACTGAGGGGTCCTCTATCCCAGCTGCCCCTTCAATATCCAAAACATGTTCACGTATGCGTTTTTTAAATTCGCGTGTAGTCATGCCTATATAAATTAGACCACAAGGGCAAGTGGCATGATAAACCACTGCTCTAGTGGTACAATTGACACTGTGCGTGATAGTATATTTTCTACCTCCAGAGTCAGTAAATTCATTCGTCGTATCAACATTCTTACACGCGACACATTTATTACATGGAGAACAACCCCATTTGGGGCCCTTGGAATTGAAGATATATTTAGAATTTCCCCGATGATAGCTATGAACCAATTGATCCCGTAAATTTCTAGCTCTACGGTACGTGACCTTAGGGAATCGATCAATGCAACCAGATATGGTCTTATCCAATGACAAGATAGACCAATGCTTCTTAAGATATCAAGCATATCACTACTCCTAGAGTTGTAATCAAAAATGCATCGTACCCTGTCATTGGACAATTCCCTCTTTTGTTTGACTCTCAGAAGATCAGTTCTATCACTATGACGTGCTCTGGCATAGGCTCGACAGATACTTTCTTTATTATAACCCCGATCTCTAAACCTGACACATAAGTCAGTTGCTTGCTTCTCAAAAAGGTTATTGTTAGAACAAATGCGTCTAGCGCGTAGGAACTGTCAGTTGGAATGTTACGGATGAGATGGTTTGGGTGTTGAGAAGTAGCGCATAATACAGAATTGGCTGATGTAGCTTTACGAAATAAGTCAGTTTGGATGAAACCAAGTTCATCCACCTGAAGAGAAATATCCAAAAAATCAATAACAGTTTTACTACTTTTGAACGTGAGTTTAATATTGAATTCATTTTCATTCAATTCATGAATAAATGACTCCAGTTCCTCCTGTGTCCCCTGCCATACCATCAAGATATCGTCAATATATCTCCACCAGGAGATGACATTGCTGGAAAGGCAGGATGGATCAGATTGAAAAATATTCCTCTCCCACAGCCCCAGGAACAAATTTGCATAAGAGGGCGCACAAGACGCCCCCATTGCAGTACCCTGGAGCTGTAGGTAGAGTACTTCCTTAAACATAAAAAAATTATGAGTAAGAATGAAGGAAAGAGCAGAAATCAAAAACTCACAAAATCTTCATCCAAAGTGCTATTATTGAGAAAAAAACGAACAGCCGCAATACCATCATCATGCCGTATCGACGTGTAAAGTGACTCAATGTCGCAAGTCACCAAATACATGTCTTGTTCCAACTGGACATGTTCAACCTTTCTGAGAACATCATTGGTATCCTTCAAATAAGAAGGAAGGGTTTCAACCATTGGTCTTAAAAAATGATCAATAAATTTACACATACAATCGCAGAGACTCCCAATCTCCGACACGATGGGCCTACCTGGGGGATTTATCGAGTCCTTATGGACTTTAGGAAGAAGATAGATTCCAGCCACAGAAGGATCTTCAATCCATAACCCCTCCATTTGTTTCATAGAGATAACACTTGCTTCCACAGCATCAGAGAGGAGGGATTTAAATTCAGTTCTGAATTTGGATAAAGGATTGAAAGTGAGTCTCTGATAGCAATTTTTATTAGAAAGTTGTCTCAGCATCTCCTCTCATACATTTCCAGGGGCCAGATGACCACATTTCCCCCTTTATCTGAGGGTTTGATAATAACATCTTTACATCTCTCCAATTCTCTCAGAGCCCTCCTTTCATTACTTGTAATATTATCATTACTGATGGTCTCAGGAATTTTAGATATATCCTCCATCACCAGTCGCACAAATAAGTCAACTTCTGGACAACTAGAAATTTGTGGAAATTTTTTAGATTTAGGTAGAAGATGTTTAGGATACTTACAAATATTATCTACCGATCCCTCTTCAGCTAGCTCCTCCAATGCCTGTAATGCTTCTCTTTCCACAATAGAGGGGGATATCAAGCCCGTATTTTGATTTGCATACATTTTCTTAAAATAAGCTTACGGGCAAATAGGTGGAGGTCTTTAACAGCTGAAAATCTATCAAATCTGGATGATGGGGAAAAAGAGAGACCACGACTAAGAACGGATATTTGGTCAGGGGACAAAGAAATATTGGAGAGATTAATTACCTTTAAAGATGAATTGGAATCACCCCCTTGGTGGAATCAAAATGCTTCCTCCCATTCTGTCGATGATTGTAGTCAAATCTGCGTTTATTGTGTCTAAAAGGATACCTATTGGTACTGTTAGAAGTGGTAGAAGAACCTCTGGCTGTAGAAACACCTGCCGAGTCCACAACAGACACGCCCATTTTACTGGGTTTCTTAAAATTCCACCTGAAAGTCCTATTTTGTTTTTTATCATCCATATCTCGTTGGATTTTTTAGTTTTGGTTGCAGAGATCTGATTCTCCCATTCAGTACAACTCTTTTCAATGTCCCTTTTAAAATCCTCCATTTCCTCCTTAGAACATTCAGCCTGTAATTTTTTCTGTATCTCATCAATTTCAATACCCAGTTCATCTAGGGCCTTGGAATTGTTTTTCAATAATAATTTCCATAAACGTATTTGTACATAAATTACAGGCTGATTCCCATCGGAGACGAAGATTAACATCCTCCATGGGAAAAGATGGAAAAACTTGAACTCTCAAACCTCGAGGGTTAACCCTTTCTTTATATAGTTTTCCAATGAGGTTTTATTCCACCAAACACGTGTGCGACGATTAAGGAGGTTAGAAAAAGTTTTTTTAAGAGCAACCTTCTGCACTGAATCCTGGGATTGCGGTGAATCACTGGAAAAAACATCCTGAGCACGTTTCAACCAGGAAGCATCTCTGCTCCTGTAATCCATAATGGATAGTCAAGAACTGAAAAATAGATAAACACCTACAAAGTTAATAAATATAGATAACACCAAAAACACAAGTCATACAAAGACTCAAATAGTGTATATAAAAAATTTTTTTATTGAAAATATATTTAATATATAAAAGATCCAGTGATCACCGCAAAGAAATTTGGTGGGTCACCTGGACTACTAAAAACATGTACATATATGATCCAAAGTATAATACACATAAAGAATATAAAGTGTGCTAATAAAGTTGGAGTACCTAAAAATACATATAGTGAATAGTGATCAGTATAATAACAAAAACAAGTAAGAAAAAAATAAATGTATCAACAAAATACCCCAAAAAAAGGAAGATCATACATAATTACCTATGTGGTATAAAGAAGTCCAGGCACCCACCACACCCGACGCGCGTTTCGCATCAAAGCTTCGTCCAGGGGTGGTGGAATGCTGGAGAGGAAGGTATTTAACAAACAGTGAACCAATCAGGAACGAATATAACCGGTAGACAGCTGCATCAAGGCATTACCCTAATCGACACATGGAACAAAATATTAATCAAGCCGCACACCAAACACGGAAGTGAACGCTAGTGCCGACAACCGGAAATGACGAATCGGCCAGTAGCAGAAGCTGATCCATCCTGCCTTTCCAGCAATGTCATCTCTGGTGGAGATATATTGACGATATCTTGATGGTATGGCAGGGGACACAGGAGGAACTGGAGTCATTTATTCATGAATTGAATGAAAATGAATTCAATATTAAACTCACGTTCAAAAGTAGTAAAACTGTTATTGATTTTTTGGATATTTCTCTTCAGGTGGATGAACTTGGTTCATCCAAACTGACTTATTTCGTAAAGCTACATCAGCCAATTCTGTATTATGCGCTACTTCTCAACACCCAAACCATCTCATCCGTAACATTCCAACTGGACAGTTCCTACGCGCTAGACGCATTTGTTCTAACAATAACCTTTTTGAGAAGCAAGCAACTGACTTATGTGTCAGGTTTAGAGATCGGGGTTATAATAAAGAAAGTATCTGTCGAGCCTATGCCAGAGCACGTCATAGTGAATAAACTGATCTTCTGAGAGTCAAACAAAAGAGGGAATTGTCCAATGACAGGGTACGATGCATTTTTGATTACAACTCTAGGAGTAGTGATATGCTTGATATCTTAAGAAAGCATTGGTCTATCTTGTCATTGGATAAGACCATATCTGGTTGCATTGATCGATTCCCTAAGGTCACGTACCGTAGAGCTAGAAATTTACGGGATCAATTGGTTCATAGCTATCATCGGGGAAATTCTAAATATATCTTCAATTCCAAGGGCCCCAAATGGGGTTGTTCTCCATGTAATAAATGTGTCGCGTGTAAGAATGTTGATACGACGAATGAATTTACTGACTCTGGAGGTAGAAAATATACTATCACGCACAGTGTCAATTGTACCACTAGAGCAGTGGTTTATCATGCCACTTGCCCTTGTGGTCTAATTTATATAGGCATGACTACACGCGAATTTAAAAACGCATACGTGAACATGTTTTGGATATTGAAGGGGGAGCTGGGATAGAGGACCCCTCAGTCTTGAAACCAATTCCCCGCCATTTCTGGCTTAAACACAATTGTGACCCCAGTGGTCTTCTCTTTAAGGGTATAGATCATGTTTTCATTGGGCCACGTGGTGGTAATTGGAAGAAAACTCTTAGCCCAAAAAGAGACTACTTGGATATACAAATTGGATACCATTGCCCCACTGGGTCTCAATGAAACAATAGCTTTGTCCCTTTTTTATAATTTTTTTATAATTTTATTTCTCTAATTCGATTTTAATAAAATATGTTTTTATTTTTGACATTTGTTTTTTATTCTTATTTGTGCATTTGGTCTATCTTCTGTTGTTTCCTTATGCTGGTTCTAACAACTATTTTTATTTGATCTTTATTATTCAGGTGTTCAACGGCCTCAATCTGCGGCAACTTATTAAATATACATTGGACGTTATATGCATTATTCACTTTCATCATTTATGTCACGTTATATTTGTTGTATAAATTGTTATATTATTATTATATATATATATTTTTTTGTACATTATTTTGTCATAGTGTTTGTTCATTTTCGTTTGTAATTATTTATTTTTGTATGTATTGGTTGTCACTTTGCCGCTTTACGTTGGTTTAAATGCCTGTGTCCTATCACTCACGTGAGTTTCAGTTATTGCGATCTTATTTTGATCGCATAACTGGATTCTATTTATCTTCTCAGGCGCTTTACCTTATATTTTATGTGTTCGGCCGATATCTGTATGTCGGTTTTAAATGCTGCAAGTGTTGTGTCAAAAAGGTTGCTTAGTTACACATACTTTCGCTTTGCCTCTGT